>JANTOP010018372.1:0-13664 GCA_027564815.1 Symmerus nobilis | reverse complement strand
ACAAGCGTGGGCCAGAGTTACACAGCATTGCGCCAAGCTTGGCCCATATCTGGCCCCGTCGTCTTTTCTTGTATGGGAAGAACTTTTAAAAATGGTGGTTTTGGATGGACTAATTTGACCAGGATTTGTGTAAAAATTTAATGCAAAAACATTAGATAATTCGCCAACGTTTCGGTCCACACTTTGGTGGCCTTTATCAAAGCTTTATTTAAAAAATCTCTTTCTGCAAACAAAAACGTTATAATAAATAACACATACCCTCAAAAAATGAAACAAATATGAAGAAAACCTTATATGAAATAAAATTTATGCGACATACATATGACAAAATTTTAAAAAAAATTTTAACGACAATAAATAATTTTACAAACAATACTTTTTAAAAAAGTCAGCTAATTAAAAATTTTATGACGGATTTTACAAAAAATAAATTAATTTAAATAAAAGCAGCGTATATAAAAACGATTATTAAGTGTCAATAATGGATCTTCAGCTTTGGCTGATTCGTTCTAACTGAAAATGTAAAAAATGCGTCAGGTTATTATGATGTATTTTGCGGGTGGTCTTATGTAATGGTCATTCTTTTTCGTTTTTTTGTGATTTATATTGTCATCAAGGATGGCACAATAAACTGCGCTCATTTCATCAGTGTCTCTCTTAGCTCTTAAAAAGAACTTTTGTCAACGTGACCTCGAATTAAAAATATTTTATATCCAACTTAGCTTTGTGAAAAAATTAGAGTAAAGCTGTGAAAAGGTTTTAATTATAACCAATAAAATTGGGAAAACTTACTTCCTTAATTTTCTTTGTTTCACGTGTTTTTTTAAATGTATTGCAGTAGAGCTATAGGAGTAATCAGGGTAGAAATTACAACGTAGAAATTAGGAGATAGATGAAAATATGGATATAGATGACGATGATGACTATTTAGATTTCAGATGAGCGATGATGAATGACATTTGTATATAAAATAGTATCGAGGAGAGAGAATATATACAAACTACAATAAGCCTAGATGTTGCTCTCTCCATAATTTTCATTTTTATAATTTCATATCTATTCATCGGAATCGGAAGGTATGGATATAACATTGCAAATAGAATAAAAATATGAATACAAAAATTAAAAGTTTTATTTTAATTTACATATATACATTTGTAACTATTTCGTGTATTCATAATAAAATTTAATTCTTCATTTGGGCTTTTCTTGAATCATCATCATCGTCATTTATATCTATATTTTCATCAATTTCCTAAATTCAACGTCGTAATTCATACCCAGATTGTGAATTATTTACGACATGAAATGGATAACAAACATTCATATTTCTCATTGATGAGGACTTTCATTTTGGAATAAGTTCAAGATTAGAGTATTTTTTATGTGAACGATATTTACAGATACTAGTATTGTTACTTGTAAACATTCATAAAACTAATAAATATTAACTATCTTACAGAATTCAGATTGATCAACGCTTGAAAGTAGCACAAATTTGATTTTGGAATGAACTTAAAATTTAGTTTTCCTTTTACAATATTAGTGCTCGAAAATCTTCTTTATTATACTGTTATTTCCATGATTATACTATATTTAGAGTACATTCGTACGGTAATGGAATTCCATTGAATAAATGGATTTATGATTCCCAGGACTGCCTCTTACATCTTTCTGGTATTGGGATGTATTATAATTCTCATATTTATAATAAATAAATAAATAAGAAACAATTTTTTGTTGATATTTTATTGCGATTAAAGAACAAGTTAATGGATGGGATATACAAGTTGTAAGGAAGAAAAATGTTAATCTAATTTTTTCTGTTTGGTTGTCAACTTATTATACTAGTACAATTTTTTCGGTGGGTTTGTTATTCTTATATTTATTAATATAATTGGAATAAGCTTCTTAGGTTATCATCTTTTACATGATAGTGGTGTGTTTATAGATCATTTGTGATCTCCTCAAGTTTCCCTCTTATATATTACTTGCTATTACCTGAGAATCGATTTATCATTTCAGATTTGCTTTAAAGAAAAAGGTATTATTTCTCGGGAATGTCGTGAAGTAAATTGATATAAATATTATGCATCACAATTATATTAATGACAAACATTTAATACTTTTAAATGTTAATATTAATACTAAAAATTTATGTGGGTATGAATATTCTATTATGTTTTTAATCCGCCACTAAAATACCATTTAAACAGAAATAACGGTGTAAATTTATTTCAAAAATATATTAATCTGGCAGTTGATTTTTATTTATATAAAATTTCCCATTTGCTTATCATTTTTACGGAAATTTGAATAATAATTTTACTTAAGTGGTAAAATACCCATAAAACGCATCTGCTTATTATGATTAAAAATTTATTTTAAGAGGCTAATTATATATGTTTTCCTTTTAAGACATCGGATAGAAGATAATTTAAGGAGAAATTTATACACTCAATATGATATAAATTTTCTTTGAAATTATATTCCGCCTAAATGGGTTTATAATTTATATCGATTTTCTATATATTACCACTATGAAACAATATGGATTGGTAGTAATATATTTTTAATCTATTTATTTGTTTGAAATTTCAGTTAACTATTGTATATCGGTATCATTATTTATCAACAGAGCACTGATATTATTGTTAGGGTAAAATAATTTGCTTCATTAACAATCAAGAACATTTCTCTTTTTCTAAGAAATAAATTAACTATTTCAATTGAAAGTGAAATTATTTATTTATACAAGTTCTATTACACAATTCAGTTAGATCAAAACAAATATGAATCATAGCTTTATAATTTGCGTGACTAATTCTAATAAAGCGGTCCCCATTTTAGGTTAAATATCATTTGCATTACAGTTTGATGACATTGCACCGTAATGAATTTAATTGGAATTAAATAGAATTTTTATAAAATAAATATATTTTTTCATTGAAATTTTTGGTTTATAAATTATGGCCAAAACAAATTAATAAGTAAAAACATATTACAAATAGGTATATATACTGCCGTCCTTAGCACACCCACCGTATACGTATGTTGGACGAAACCGAGATATTGAACCTTCTACTTTGAGGCGGGGATGCTCTTATTGTATAGCCTTGTCAAAGTCATACAATCATTCATCAAGTAAAAGTTTTAATTGGCACACTTATTTTTTTTTTTTATTTTGTAATAAATTAAAACACTGCACATAACAATATAAATTAGAGCACTTACGGTTCAATGTGAGGATAAAAAGCTATCGTTATCCGTAACGATTTTACCGCATATACAAATTACTTAGGTGAAATACCGTATGTGATCTAAAACCCTGTGGATTTTCTTATTAAAAATACCGTATATACGCTTTAAATATGCAGGTACGCATGAGACCGGAGCGAAAAACAGAAAAGTTTCCGAATCGAATCGTAATAGTGCGGAAAAGTTGCTACTCGTCAATACGAACTCTGGGAAATTTTTTTTTTTGAAATCGGACAATATCTACCGTTTGCGCATCGCATCCAAAGTTTACGAATTTGAACAGAAATTTAACAGATTATATGTATAAGGAGGGGTAACGGATGTCCAATGGAGCTAATTTTTGGTACGTAGCATAACCTTGAGGTACAGAGCTCGATCGGACATCCGTTACTCCGCCTACGATTTTCCATATATCTGTTCAATTTCTGTTAAAATTCGCAAACTTCGGATGCGATGCGCAAACGGAAGATATTGTCCGATTTCATGAAAAAAATTTCCCTGAGTTCGCATTGACGAGTGGCAACTATCCCGCACTATAATGATTCGACTCGGAAACTCTGTTTTTCGCTCCGGTCTAGTATGCATAGACATTTTACCGTATTTGCCTATTGCTTAGGGGAATTACCGTTTCTTTTGCAGATATGGTAAAAACAGCTAAGTATTTTGCAGATACGACAAAGCCCCTAAGAATTTTCAGTCAGAAATGCACATACGGTATAATTTTTAAATTCATTTTTAATAATTAATTAATTTTTTTATGGTATAATAAATATATTATCTTAACCCTGAGATCATAAGGATTCATAAAAACCAAAAACTCAATTTGGGCAAAATGTCGTATACGGTAAGTGTGCTAAGTACGGCAGTATAACATGTAAGAACAATACTACTTGAGGTATATAGTCCAGTAAAATTAATGAAAAAAAGGCGTTTCTATGAAAAAAGTGGCGGAAAGCTGAATTTTTGTAGAAACGTTGTTGTGATCCATCGATGTGTCTAAATAAAATCTGAAAGTTCCCCATCGATCCGAATTCCGCTAACCATAGCACGCGCGGTGAAAGTTTATGAATATCTTATTATGAAAGATGATTTTGTAGCTCTCAAAATTACCAATAAAATTTATTGGGTTATTAAGAGTTATCAAATTGATCTCTTATACTTTTCTCGTTAAATTAATGGCTAACAAGATATTCACGAAGAATATGCGAGCGGAAACGTTTTTCGTGACCTTTGACCCTGCGTAGAGTTTTTAGCGGAGCTCGGATCAATGGGGAACTTTTAGATCTTATTTAGACCCACAAATAGAACGTTACTACAAAAATTCACTTTTCCCCCATTTTTTTCATAGAACCACTTTACCTGGCAAATTTACGAATTGAATTATTGTCGAAAGAGTTGGTTGGACGGAAAAAAGATATAAGTTTTATAGGTAATTTTGAGAACTTCAAAAGTAACGGTTAACAAAATATTCATGAAAATTCAGCCTTCCGACACTTATTTCATAGGAAAACCTTATTTTTACTGGACTATACAAATAAATAATCGATTTTCTGATTTATTTCGAACAAAATAAAAATTTATTGTATTGTAGTAGAAAGACCTTTATTACTTAAAAACATGATTGTGATTATGAAACCGATATGATAATCTTAACTTTCCGATACTAAAAATCTGGAGTAAAAACAAACCCTATCTCACCGAAAGTTAATGTTAATGTTTTACCCTACGTATTGTTGTTTTGTATGGAATGTAATAGTACTGTCAGGTAAATACCGGCTGACAGTTTTTTTTATAGGTTAACCGCGATTTGTAAACTGGTTAAAAGGTCAAAATCCGTGACCGATCAAAAAACTTGACTGGTTAAATCGGTTGATTTGTTGGCGGTTAACCGATTACAAGAAATCGCGGTTTTTGACGGCACTAATGGATTGGTAATATATCGTATACAAGATTGGTCGTAAGTTGTTCTTATGGCTTGCGGATTGGTATCTACTTGCGGAGTATTTCTACTTTAAAAGTTTAGGCCCGCATGATGTACAATGTACATGTGATGTACATTAGACCTAAATGGGGAATGTATTTTTATTTTATTTTTTTTTTATTTTTGTTTTAAAAGAGAACATTTCGAACGAAAAATTTAAAAACAACATGTATTTTCAAGTTCTTCACGCAGCTTCAAAGCTTTGGAGATGTGAATTTTTTCCTTCTATTTTAACCATTCTACAGTGATGATTTTACTCAAACGTTATATTCGTAGAAATTGTAGATAATTTAGTTCTAAGAAATAATACGCTACCCAGCTCTCAAGCAATTATATCTCAAGAACCACCCCGTCTGCCACCGTAAATTAGTTGTATTATAATAAACGTATGAAAAATATGTAAATTAGATATGATGGGTATTGAGATTAGAGATTGAAAAAAAATATTTTTGAATCGGGTATCTCTCTATCGGAGGGGGTAAAAAATTAAAAATCTTCTTCTTTGTCTTCTGTGCAAAAATCACTACTTTTAATGCATCGAAAGCGCTAGATTGACTATACCTAGCCTCGTTAATAATCGAAATAAGTCACCGAAACTTCTATATGGAAGCGTCTATGCTCCCTCGAGGTGTAATGATAAAAGATGATGTGTACTTAGCTTTATTATTATTGATGTGTATTGTTTAGATTGTTAGACGTAATTGTTTGATTAAATTGATGGAAATTTGAGTTTATATTTTTAGCAATACGAATATACCCAACTGATTACTTCTAATTATCATATACTATTAATATATATAAATACATTTGTTAATGATACGACATCGTTTCATTAATTCATTTTTATCATGATGTTAGAAATCTTCATTATACCATAATATTGTATATTTAATCGAGAAACCAGTTACTATAAGTTACAAATGCTAAAAGACAAATTCTTAATTGCCTAAAAAATAATGGAAACATTTGATGATGTCGTGAGCCTGATATTTATTATCGACTGACAAGTCAAAGATTTCAGAAGAAGGAATCGACGATGAATATTATTTTTCCTATTGGCTTTTATGTTTCCCTATTATACCTATACTGTGATGACCTTCTTTTTTTAAGAAAATTTATTCTACTACACGACGATTTATTTGCTACCATTAATTAATCCATTAACGAAATTAAATATATTGAATTAATTAAAAGATAATCATCTTATGTTAATATATGTTGGATTTAATTTAATAGTTGTATCTTCCACTTATATACTATTTGGTCTAGGGAAGATGGACATGTAAAACAATATTAATATGTCATTTAATTCATTCAGCGGGTCACTGATATCTGGAGATAATCTAATTCATGTTCTTCTCTTCAAGTAGATTATTCCAATGATATTCACTTTGAAAATAGATTTCTCTGCTTATATATGAAAGTGAATTGTGAACACATAAAACATCCTATTTATCATTATTTTCCGTTCCTTCCTTTCTTTGGTTATTCGATACGAGTATTGCAATAACTAATGTATTTCGAACGTAATTTTCATTTTTTTTCTCTGTTTTCATCTGGGTGGATAATTTCCTACCCGTAACTATATGCATATTCAAAAATTTCCACGATTGGGGAATTTTCTTTCATATCTCTTTGTCTGACAAACGGTTATTTCACTGAAAATGTGATGGATTGTAGGTTTGGGTGGAATTATTAAAGCTTTCAATCTCCATCCATCATTTAGTTAGCTATTATGAATATATGCATACCAAACAAGGAAACACATATAGCAGTTAGTCAATAAGATGAGGTACTCATTAGTCGTTCGCTACAATTCGCTTATGATGTTACACAATTTTTCTTGTTTGTTTCAAGTATATTATAGGAGAAAAGCCAAGGAAAACCTTTGATGTTTTGTGTTTTTGCTTTAATGAGTTACGACGAATATGGATGAATCCTTTGTCGTTTTTCCATCATCCATCCTTTTTTGTTCCCACTGTGCTCTATGAAGTCATATAAGAGTTTTGCGTTCATTCATCCCAACGTTATTATGGTATACATATTTGTGCTACATACACATTTTCTCAATCAGTATTAGTTAAGTCGATACACTGTCTACTACAGTGAAACTAATATGACAGGATAAATTAGTTGGGTTATAGAAACATTTTGTATAAAACTGCAATATTCACATTAAAAAGGAAAACTTAGTAGGAGGATGATTTGTATCAATGTATTTAAACGTGATAATTTGATTGGAGGTTCGTCTAGGGGTTAGGTTTGTTTCGAAGGCCCAAAAGCATCACATTTTTACTAATTTTTCCTTATTTTATTTTTACAATTCAGGTAATCAAAGTTACATATTTAACACGTACTTTGTGAAATTTTTATTTCAAAATTTTGAAAATTCAGCCATTGGGACCTCATTTCCTGACACGCCTTATAAAACGGTTCTCTAGGCGTTATCACGATAACAGATGACATGTTGTCATAAGAGATTCATCTGAAATTAAAAAACCAAAGAGTTTTTGTTAGTAGATGTGTATAGCTCGTGCTTGAATGAAGGAAAAAAAAATAAAAATTTGAATTTTTGACGGAGTTGAACAAAAAATACCATTTTTTTTTGGTAAAATTTGCACCACATATTATCATGTAATATTAATTGTGACAAGCAAAAACAAAAATCCTTCATTCAAGCACTAGATAATGTTATTTTGAAGAAGGGTGCAAAATTTAAGCAAGATCCCATTCATAACTTTTTGGGAAATTTCGCCAACCGACTTCAAAAACACAGTTTCGAGTTAATCGCGTTTAAAGATTCAATAGTTAGTTCACGGTATAAGTTGGCAGTGCTCTTAACTGAACGACAACTCTGTAAATATTTAATATTTGGATTCATCATTTTTTCCAGTATATTCTCAATATATTATACTTTCGAAATATGTGAAAAAAATCGATTTTTGGAAATTATTAAACCCATCTAACCCCTTAAGGGGACATCCAACATAAATGGCTAAAATCGTTAATATTCAATCGATTTCTAAAATTCTTGGTTGTATAAAGCTACTCGATTAGTACATAATATTTATGTAAAAAATTCTAATATAACCACTGTTGTAACTAAAAAAAATGAGCACAGACTAGGTGGATTTTGATAATCTGGGTATGCTGAACACGATAGCATCATTAGTTTTTCTCCTACGAGTCACATTTCGAAAAAAATGCTTCCAAAAAGTGAAAAGATCTTTCAAATTTTGATAAATTGAATTCAAACATATTTATAAACAAGAACTAACTAATACGAGTTAAAAGGAAGATAAACTAACTAAACAAGAAATCATATTTCATTCGAGAAATACATTTATATACAGGTATGCCCCCTATAACACGGTTAATTCGTTGCGTATTATATGAAAATCAAAATCGAAAAATTATATCGAAAACAAAATTGAATTACGAACAAAAATACATTGAAAAATCGTCACATTTCTACTCAATTTTCTTAAAAATTTTGCGTGTAGGACAGAAACTAATGATTGCATTATGATCAGCGAATCCTAATTATCGAAAACCACCCAGTGTCCATTCAATTTTTTTTTCAAATTTTGTACCATAGTGTAATTTTAAGAAACATATTTATTTATTAGCAATAGGTTCAAAATGCTCCTGAGAGTCCATTTTATTTTTTGGTTTTCATTTTTTTTATCTGGAACTATTCCTATTTTCCTAATAAAATGTTATGTTTCCCATTTTATTGAATTTTTAGTAGATTTTGGGTTGGATGTCCCAAAGAATAAAAATGGATGTATTTTTTTCCGTTTGGTTAGTATCGCTATATGGGAATGACATTTGTATATCTCAAAATTATCAAAAATAATAAACTATATATTATTCTGATTATTTTAATCCCACTAACCAGAATATCCTTAATTTTATGAGTATAATCGATTTTTAGACGATAAACTGTATTTGATGCATAGAGTTGTAAGGCCGCAATCGATAACGTTCTACTACAAAGTAATTGTATAATCGTTGCCTTGCATTCAATTTAATGTATCCTTCCTTTTACGTGAGATAGTAGCTATAGAATGCAGTCATACACTTATGGTACGAATATTACAATTTCATAATATACTTGACATTACTGTGGCGTAAAGGGACGACTTTGAATGTTGTCTCATCTGATAATAATAGACGTATACAAAATTTTGAATAGATTTATCATATACACCGAATTCAGTTAGTCACAGAATTTTTGAGCCAACCTAAGAAATTTAGTTAAACCTATGGTATTAATAATAGCTTATTGAATACAGTTATTAAAATTCAAAATTCACTTAAATTTAATATTAGCAACAACAAATAAAACTGGTAATTCTCCACAACATTAGGGAATATGGAAAGGGTAATTGCTGAAATGCTTACGAGTTCTGAGAAGCACAAATTCCAAAAGTTATCTAGCTCTTAAGTTAATAGCCCTTCGTAATCGCCCTAAACAAATCCGCGATAGAACAGCGTGGGTAATCGCATACTTAAATATGTAATTGCAGCGGATCCGATCTTAAAAGAGTACTACTCCAAGTAAAATCATAGAAAATGCTACGCGTTAGCTAATTAAATCTGCACCACGACGACTTCAAACTGTTTTAAAATAGTAAGATCATCCAACGAAATATCTAAATATAATAATTTCACTTATAGTTATTTTAATATGTCATATGTGCTCTACTTGGCATTGTAATTTAGTGATGTAAAGTTCCGCATTATCATTGCTTTTTTAATTTTTGTGTTTAAAAAATTACATGAAAGTGTCTAATAACTGTATTCAGTGAGTTATTATACCTACATAGATAATAACAACTTCCTTTTAACTCGTATTACTTCTATGTGGCTGATTTGATAGTTTTCCATATAATTTTAAAGTTGGCCCAATAATTCTCTGAGTAAGTGTACATACTATGCAAAGTGACATTTGAAAATGCAGACATTTTTGGTTGTCTTCGTTTAATATTTAGCCTCAATGTCATATTATTTTGAATATAATTTTATCCGAATTACTGAAAATATTCTGGTATGATTGCATACATATTATACAGATATTCTTTGTGAGTACAAAACAGTTCTAGAAAGATACGAAATATTTTCATATGTTAAATTGTATACTTAGAAGTAAAATTTCTCATCAAAATATTTATATTTCTTTATTAAGGTGGACGCCAAATGTATGGAAGAAAATTTTTGAACGACAATTCTAGTTCTCATAGGCTAAAAACGTTCGACTTGCTACAAAACTACAAAATAAAGAGTTTCGTTGCGATTGATGAAATTTTATTAGAACTAGCTATCGAGCCCTAAAGTTTGAAAAAAGCGTTGAAATGTTAAACCCCATTTTGAATAGGTAATTTTACATAGAATATGTTTATCGTATGTTAACGTAGCTATCTCTAATTTATATTGTTGTAGTTTCATAAATATTATGAAAAATGATAAAAAATCGCTTTTTTCAAACTTTAGGGCTCGTGAGCGAGTTCTAAAATTTCGCCAATCGTCACGAAACTTATTTGTGTATTTATTTATGTATTTTGTAGTTTTGTAGCAAATCGAACATTTTTAGCCTATGAGAACTAGAAATAAAAGACTTTTCTATTTCGCGGCCACCCTAATATTTATATGTGGTATACATCTCGCATTTTAATCATAATTCGTGTAAGAAATCCTATAGAGTTAATTTTTATTTTTCAATAAAGAAAACTTGTCAATAAATTTAATTGAGGAATTTATCAACGTTCGGACCGATTATTCCTATGCCGTCATATTTGGAAGCACTCAACGGCGTACAACAGAATTGGAATAACATATGTAGTTTTCGCTAAAAGCTTTCTAGAACCATTTTAACCTCAACGAAAGCTTTAAGTTCTGAACATAATTTTGTACACCTTAAAATTTATTTTCTAACCTGATAAAGATCCCTTAATGAAATTTCACAATTTTCACAATTTAAAATTAAAATTTCAATTTTACATTTGCATCCAGTTTTAATCCGATTCATTAAATTTAAATGGATTTTTAAATTGTCGCAAAAATTCTCCCAAACTATTGTATTATAATCTCCAAGGGAGCTTTAAGTATGGAACTTAATTTTTTACGTTCTAGAGCCAATTTTCTATCCACAATAGAGATGCAAAATATTCGAGTACTAGGTACATTATACCCGTTACTTTTAGGACCCGAAAGTAACGAGTATTCATTTCTAGAAATACTCGTTACTTTTACTCTATTTTATTGGTTTCGCTTTCATATTTTCCCACTACCCATATTTTTGTTTTATATTGATTGTATGTATTTTACTTTATGGATACGAAGCGGAGTATATAAACGATTCTATATTCTACACGCATAAGAAATTATACTATATACACATGTAAGAATAAAGTAGCTTCGCGTATATAAGGCAAACATTTGTTTATTTTTTCTATATATTTGAGTTATCGGTACCAAATAAAATGTACTGACACGATAATACCAAGGTCAGATTCTAGTACTCTATATCTACCGATATAAAATACAGTTGACATATACAACATACACAAATACAGTAGAATAAAGTAGCAACGGTGCATATACAATATAGAGTTCCCCGTACCTAATACAATGTAACGAGTACTTATAGTTAAATGGATCCGAGTACTCGGATCCAAAAAGTAACTAAACTTTGCATCTCTATTACTTACTACTACTTCACTAGCAATTCCAAGTTTATTAGAATCAATCAATTATTTTGTTCATTTCTTATTAATAGTTTATAACAAAGGGAAAAATATTCTATTTATGGCAAAATAGGTTCCAAAAATATCGAGAAAGCAAAAATAGGTGGAAAATTTTTCAAAAATTCTAAACAGCAAAATATATGAAAGAAAAGAAAATGAATGGTGTTAAGAAAATGAGATCAGAGGACTTTAAAATACGAATAAAATGGATTTATTTTAATATAATTGACCACTAAAAACATTTTTAACGTAAGAATCCGTGCCCTAATCATCATTAATATCCTGACATTAAAAATAGCCCCCAATACTTGTATTAAATCATAATTAGTTTTTCATTCAAGGTGAATGATTGTGGTATGATAAGTATTTATTTAATATTTATGTTATTTTATTATCAAACTCTTATTTCCTTATATGTAAATAATAAACGTTTCGATGTGAAAATCTTGCTCTACACACCAACGATATTCCATGACACAAGCGATATTCGTTTAATCGAAATGACAAATTTAACAATGCTTTATGAAAACAAATGTATAACCAGATTCATAAAAATTCAGTGACGAAAATATTTTATAGCCAATAAATTTACTAACTACAGAGAACCGTAATAAACGATTTAGCTAAATTTTACTCACATAACGTATTGGAAATAATACAATGATGTTACTCATTCAGTTAGCCTTTGCACTCGTTGCACAGCAAAAATGAAACCCCCTGTGTGCATGAACTCCGTGTATTATAATAATATATTCATATTGGTTTTTATAATTAGTTATTTAATGTATAACCATTGAAAAATTACACTCTCTTCCATTTTTTCGTGCATCTTTTTAAAAATATAACAATAACCTTAATAATCAGGGATTTATCTATAAATATACCTAATTTTCTATCTTTTTTTTTTTGCCTCATCTTAAAATCAATGTCGAACAATATTTGGAATAACCGAAATTGTTTGTTGTAACAATTAGAGCAGTTGTATTAAGTTTCGTCGCCGAAACACATTTATTTAGTATACCGATGCTAATTAAAAATTTATTTAAACATAAAATTTTTATCCAATAATATTTCAAAATATGTAATAACTATACTAAAACGAATAGAAAGAAATTTGAAATGAAAAATATCGTTTTAATAAAAATGTATTCCAACAAATATAATAAATGGTTTAGTTCCATTAATTATATGAGATCATGCAATAATGATTAAAAAATTAGAAAGATTTAGAAAAACCAATATAGAGGTCAATGTTCTGTACAATAGGTAACAACATAGATATTCATTGTGATTTTCCCGAAATTACTTGGGTTTTTATTTATTATGTTTACAAATTAAAGGCATTGTACCTACCAGGTATCATAAAAATGTCCAATTATTATCTATACGTATATTAATTTATTGAAGTAATATTTTTGGAGAGGTCTATTTAATCAAAATGGAGAGAAATGATATAATTACAAGGTTGCATATGACATTTTTTTCGATTTTCCGTCAGTAATTTTTCAAGGTTGTGTATATGTCAATTTACAACTTTTAGTGTTCGCAAATAAATGGCAACATTGCCCCTCGAACAGTGTTTCAGACGTGTATGTTAAGAGGGAGGGGGGGGGGGGGGGGGGCAGGGTTCGATTATTTGATCAAATTTGATTTTCTCTAAATCTGTGCTCTTTCAC
>JANTOP010018361.1:0-13668 GCA_027564815.1 Symmerus nobilis | reverse complement strand
ACTTGAAAACTTTAGATTTTTTAAAAAAATTTTCTCATTTCTTTTTAGAACCAATTAGATTGTAAAAATCATAATTTTGAAAAAAAAAAAAATTTTTTTTGTAGAAAATCTATGGAAACGGGAACCCCGCCAAAATTCGGGGATTCATTTTTGAAAAATTGTTAGGAAATCAATTGTTTACTTGTATCATTAAAGAACAATTCTCCGTAATTAGATTGTCAAAGATCCGAAGAAAATTCTTTGAAATTTCAGTTTGTAAAATAATGGGAAATTATTCGAAGATAAATCGAAGATTTTATAAATGTGAAATCATTTTGTTAAGTAATTTTTTGGGATAAGTTATTAATGTTACATCCATTAAACCATCCCATAGATAGGTTATAATTAATATTTTATTAAATTCCCCACGAAATTACAGCCTTTTTTCAGCCTTAAATCTCTTTTTTTTTGTTTTTAAAAAAGTAGCGATTTAAAAATTCGCTCCGCAGAAACCCCTCCAAAATTCGGTGGTTGGTTTTAAAAAAAAAAAATCGAATATTTTCCGTATATATTTTATTTCTCTAAAAATCGATATCTGGGGGTCAATTCTTGAATCAGGATAAATATTCCTGTTAAATTTTACGAGAAATAAATACGGTTCAAGCATAGCAATTCCTACAGGAAAAAATTCTCATAGGAAAATGAACTAAGAGAAAACATTCCTGAGAGAATATTTTCTCCTGATTCAAGAATTGACCCCCTGACGACTTTTTTAAAATAAAACTTATGACTAAACTTTTGGCATAAAGAGCCGTATGAGAGGCTATGCCACTGCGATTTGTCCGCCATTGGAGGATAGGACTAAAAATACAGAAAAATTAACTGGTCGAAAAGAGGAAATTCTCCGCTGGTGTAAACATGCTACAAGCTTCTAAACTATAAGCAAATTTTACCGAAATTTTGCCACTACTTGAAGATGCACCATGCCAGAAACAAAGAACTACGAAACTTGAATGGGAAGGACTTATAGATTAATTAGATTCGTTCCAGAGGATAATTTCCAGCATGGCTAATTAAAGCATAATATGGCTAGGTTCTAAAATTTATGGGGTAGCATTTAGCTTCTATATGTACTAATTTCATGTACTATATGTACTATATGTTCCTAGGTTTAGGATGATATCGAGGACAATATCAAGCATACATTTGCTAAATTTCAGAATTAAAATCAATAGAATTTTAAATTTCTTATGATTATTCTTAGTAAATGATTTCTCAGATATGGGATCATGTAATTGGGATTTATTCAACCGATTCAATCCAATATGTTATGAGGTACCCGCGCCTAACGCGTCTTACATATAATTATGTATATTTCCTGTAAATGAGCATGTTTAAAAGCTAAATACTGAATCTTATCAGCTTCAAAATTTTACATAAGTTACGAATTATAGAAAATATCGAAAAACTTAATAATAAAAATGCCAGAGTCTAATAATTAGAAAATTGGAAATTTATCACCCAGTTACTAAAACAGGTCTCAAAAGTTCGTTAAATTTTCAGCATTTAATGACATTTACGGATTTTCATGAGTCAGAGTTCTATAGCAACAAAATTTTTTAATTCTTAATCAATTTTCTAAATTTTTGTTAAATTTCTCGAAATTTACGACATTCATAGTTACAAAAAAAATTATGAGAATTTCGCGCCAATAAATAATGATAAAATAAATAAAATAAATAAAATAAATAAAATAAATAAAATAAATAAAATAAATAAAATAAATAAAATAAATAAATTAAATAAATTAAATAAATTAAATAAATTAAACAAATTAAATAAATTAAATAAATAAATGGCCGATTTCTTGCGATATTATTAGCTTCAATTCGGAGGAAAATGCTACAATTTTCTTAAATTACAAATGGCGTAGGTCCCAAAAGAATTCCCTCAGAGAACTGGCCGAAGGCAGAGGTTTTCAACGGAGGTGAAACTGGTCTTTTTTGGAAAATGAATGCCTAGCCGGACGTATGTGGCTAAATCAGTGGCGTGCGGTCAAAATCACCATGAGGTGTGCAGAAGTTATGACCTTAAAAAATGTCCCTTGGTTATATGAAAAATTGCAATTTATTATTTAGATAACTAGCGGACCAGCGGATGATACAAAAAAAAAAAAACAGCAGCAAAATCGGTAGTTTTTAAGGAAATTCTAAAATCAATACTTTAAGATCAGGAGATCACTTCCCAACTTAAAAAACTGACTCGAAAAAAATTCAATGAATTCATTCGCATTTCCCTAAGAATTTTATGGACATTTTTTGTTTTAATCTAATAATGGCAGATTATTTCTAAGTAATTTTGGAAGAGTTTTGATTAAACAAATTTTTTAAGAAAAAATAACAGTTTTGAAATATTATTGTTTTTCAATTTTTTGGGAAATTTAATTCTCAGGGGATAATCAGAGTGATCTAGAGAATGCCTTAACTGTCAACCCCTCTCCCAAATTAAGCGATTAATGGCTGGGTGGGCCATATATGAAATGTGCTTTGCGCCTTCTGCTCATTAGACTGCACGCCACTGGGCTAAATCCTAAAAGAGTGCCAGTGGTTTTAAAATAGCAAGAGACCGCGTTATGTTTTTGTTTTGCAGTAACGCTTCAGGGGATCACGTGCTGAAACGTGCGGATATGGTTACTTTTAAAACCTAGTACGACGATCTTTCCAGCTCATCTTAAATGAACTAGAAAGTGACAAAACGATGACTGTAATTGATGCATGGGAAATCAATTTCAAATCTTGATTGCATAACAAATGCTAAATTAGTGATCTCGGAATTACCAAAGTCAACCTCGAATAGCTGGCGGAAAGCAATTTGGCCTGAGTGCATTTCCAAAACCAACTTTTCTAGGAATAATAGGCGCTTCCCTATGGAAGTTTCTGTGACTTATTTCAATGATTAACGAAGCTAGATATCATCTTATCCATTGCTGTTCACCCAATTACATATTAATAGCAATGGATGTGTATTGCTTTTGATGATATCTCCAATACACAAGGAGTCTCCGTATATTATTATTATTGAGATAATTATTTATGATGACAACGTCCGGCTTCGAACCTACAACCTCCCTCTTCAAAGTCGAAAGTCGTACACTAACCATTACGCCAATGAAGAGGTTTGTTGTCAGACGAATAAAAAAACAAAAATACTTAAATTAAAAATGTTAACAAATTTATTTTCTTTTATATTTGAATTACAATAAAAACAAATTTGAATTTCATGCTAATAAATAAATGGTTCGACTCCTCCAATAATAGGCGGAGAGAGTCTGTAGGACTTACCAAGGACTTAAAAACAGTTTTAAATCATTAAGAAATAGTCCAGAATTAGTCTTTGTATTATAAGTTCCATAGAGATATTACCACTTATCTCTCTCCTATTAATCGATATTATCTATTCAAATTGATCGATCATAAAAATATTAATAGAGAAAGAGAGCTTTTAAATATACGTCGGATATTCCCGAATGAATAATGAATATTTTCCGAGGAATTTCCAAGAGATTTTAGACGATAGATCGGCCCCATATCAATTAACAGTAAATTTATCAAAAGAGGTCCGATCATTTTACCTTTACCTGACCGTAAAAAATATTAATTACATTTTTACGATCAATTCAATCATCATCATCATCAAAATTGAATCCTTTTTTTCTGAAAAAGAGGTAAGTAAGTAAATCAGGATCCAATTTAAAGGTAAATGATCAGTCTACGATCAATCGATCAAAAGAAGAGTCGATTTGTAACAATCAAAAAAATGATTTCAATAAATATTCAAATTTTAATCGTGATTTCCGTTACAATTCAACAATCATTGACTTTCCGATTACATCGATTTGAAGGTAAGTTCGGTTCAATTTTAATGATCGATTAATTAAATTTTCGCCATCAAATTTTAGATTACTTTGACTTGCGGACAGATGATCGAGTGTTGACGGAATTTGAACAATTAATTCAATCGTTGGCCGTGCAAAAAAGCCGGTTAATGATCGATCTGTTTGATGATCGTATACCGATCGATCAAGATTATGATTATTTTATGGATTTTTTAGATTTAACTTATGATCCGTTCGATTTGGATGATGGATTGTTACCGGTACCGGATTTTGGGAAATCGGTTAAGAAACGAAGGAAACATCCGAAGAAGAAACATCGTCAACCGAGTAAGAAACATCATAAAAAGCACCGGAAACCGGTAACTCATCATGATCATTATAATCTGAAGAAGAAAGAAGTAACAACCGAAGCAATCCAATTCCAAACTACAACTGATCAAGCGAAGCAAATATTTAATTTAATGATCGTGAATATAAACGGTGTGCCGGAACAGAAACCGGATTTAATTGATGAAAAAACGGAAGTTTCTGTAGAAAAACCGTTAGTTTTTCATGAAAAATCTGAAATTGGAACGGAAGAGAAGAGATTCCTCTTCGATCAAATCTTTAAATCAACAACGAAAATAATTAAACCGATCAAAGTACCGGAATCAATTTCCGTTACGAAAGAACCTCCGGTTCTTGGGACTGTAGATGAGATCGTGAAAGTTTCAGAAAAACCTGAAATTATTACGAAACCAACGCAATTTTTAATAGAAAATAAACCGGAAATAATTATTCTTTTAACGGAATCACCGGTGATCGATGACTATTCAGCGGAAAAATCCATCGATCCGAAATTAAATGACCAACGGCCTCAGAACTCATTACCAATCCCGATCGATTTAACTCCAATCAACGCAGAAATCGTAGACACATCCGGTATAGAATTCGATTTATTTGCAAGAAATAAACAGATATCGGACGGAATGGATGATTTTACGACGAAAGATCCTCTGATTGATCCTGAAAACAATAGGAAATTCGAAAATTTCGAGGTGATCACAACTGAAAATTCTCCGGAATTAAGGGAGGCAATTGATCGTCTCGATTTTATTACAAAAGATCTGGGAGTTTATGAAGAAAATCCAGGACAACTTCCCGAATTTAATAATTTTGAGGAGACCACAGTCGGTAATTCTCCCAAATTAACTGATCATTTCGATATTACTACAAGAGATCCTGTAGTTGATGAAGAAGTTCCTGTAGAAATTGATTCTAAATTAATTGTTACAAGTAACGCTGAGAGGATCACAATTGAGGGTCCTATAGAATTACGGACAACAACAGAAAGTCCAGTCGTTGTCCAAAAGATGGATTTTAAATCGATCGATAATTTACCGCTAACTACAAGTGACTTTGAGGCAGTCACAATTGAAGATTCTCCGGAATTGAAGGCTACAACTGCTCATTTTGATTTGGCTGCATTAGATCCTGCACGTAGAGAGGAATTCTCAGTAGAAATCGACTATAAATTAATCACTACGGAAGGTTCTCTGGAATTAAGAACAACAAATGATCAAACAGTTGACCAAGGAATTCTGGCAGGTCTAACTGCACAGATGGATTTTAAATCAATCGATAACTTATCGATTACAACAGAAGATTCTCCGGAATTAAGGAGAGTAACTGCAATCACAACTATTGATACAATAGAAAATTCAGACGATTTCCGTCTGACAACTGAACCGAATAATATCGAAGATTATACGAGATCGGCCGAAGATCTTTATATCGATGAAACGGAAACCGCAGATAATAATTTTAATTTGATCCCTGAAAATTTACTCGGCACAACTGAAACTTCCGAGATCACAAGTTATGGCCGATCATTCGATCGGGTTAATATCGACAACGTAGAGTTATCGATTCGTTTATTAAACGATAAGAAATTTCAGTCAAAACCGAAGCGATCCGATATCGATATCGAATATGATGAAATTTCGAAGTTAGATCAAATTGATCTTCGAAATCGCGGGACCAATGAACCGAACGGTAAGTTTTCTTTTACAATTATTCGGTTATTTTTAATAAAATCGATTTGTTTTCTCGTAGAATTAACGATCGAATCGAAATTCAATCATTTGGAAGCGGTCCAATTGATCCCGATGATCATAAAGCAGATCCGAATGGGGAATGTGAGTGATGAGGAGATGTCTATATTGGAACAGATTTACAGTCCAATTTGGCCGATGGTTTTGATGGAAGTGAGCCGACCGATAGATCGGGAAATGGACACGAATTTAATGAGGCTGATCGATTTATCGTTTAAGAGAAATAAAAATTAATTATAAAATTGTACGAATATTGATTATATAACTTGGGACATTGGGTAATTTTTCACATCTCCGCTTCTCTAAAAATAGTTCTTCGCTATCTTATAGCTTGGCTCTCTTATCAGTCGTCTTAGAGACTGCCATGCAATCTAGGGTTAATAACTAGTCTGGCTGGATAATCGACAGACATTATAGAGGGAATGAGTCGCACGAGTGAACTATATGTCTCTCATCAAAGCTTTGAGATCATTGTTAAGGTTACGATCATTTAAAGCTTCTTTTTGGGGGTTCCCTTGGAAGGAACTATATAAAAGAAACATTCGCTCTAAACGCGTCTAATAATTTTATGATTCTACTGCGCACGGCTATTCTTAAGCATTTATTGTAGTGCTTCTCATAATCGACATTCCGGCTGTGTCGAAGCTGTGTAGAATTTGACCTTTATTAATTAGGATTGAAAACGCTTCTCGATGAATTCGCCAATTTTAATTAATTTATTTATTTAGTTCCAATTCCAACCATCTGGTTTAGTTCAACAACAGTCTTTATACCTAGGATATGATTCATAGCTGAACATTCGAAACGTAATGCTTTTAATGAGCTTTCGAGATTTATGAAGCATTTTTTTTGGGAAAATTGGAAATTTCGTGAAAGGACTGATATCTGGATAGTAAATAGATTTTGAAAATGTAAAAAATTAAGTTCGAAACTTAAAGCTTTCTTTGAGCTTACATTCGGTTGAGAAAGCTTTTACCGAAAATTTCTTATTTAATCTAAATTTAATGAATTTAAGTAAAAATTAGATTCCAAATTATGTATAATGGTATTTTAATTTTAAGCTTTCAATGAGCTTTCGAGATTTTTGAAACTTTTTTCGGGTCAGTTTGAAATTTCGTTATTTGACTAGAAAATAGATTCTAAAATGTAAAAAATATGATTCGGTAAATAAAGCTTTCTGGGAGCTTTCAAGTTTTTGCAGAGCTTTTGTACGAAAAGTTTAGTTTTGATATTTTTGTATTTTTCCTAAACTAATTTATAAACTTCCTGCATCATTACATTTCTTGGGATGTGAAGAAAATTATCGGGAAATCCGAGTCCGCATTTGACCCACGCCGATCTGAAACATGTGTTCTAAGTAAGATGACACGTTTCTGTAAAAATTAATAAAGCAGACAAAGACCCGCATTTTCATTCTGGTGGTTTTGAGATAAGATTTTCCCTGCTTTTTTACATTAAAAACTTTCACTTCAAGATAAAAAAAACCTCGGTTAGGAATTTTCTAATTCAATTTTCGCTCTACATTCGAACAGAAATAAACAGTAGAAGAATGTCTGTTAACTTCCGCGATCTCTGCTTGATCATTCTAATTTTAAATCCAATTAATTGTGAGCAAAGTGTCGAATTTCGGATTACGAAAGAGAAGGATCAGTCTAATGGAGAATCTCGTGCAGGGAAATTTCTTGGATTGTTAGGATTTCTAGCTGGTAAGTAAGTCGAAAGGTTTATTGATCCACTTTCGTTTAATTTTCGTTTAAAATTCGTAGGACTCGAATATGCTGATAGTTCCACGCATACCCGTCGATTTAAAAATGTAATAAAATTCAATTCAGGAAACAAATCGATTTACTTAAAATTAACGAAAAAGGAACCGATTCAAATTTATATTAATGAAAATACTGGACCGTACATTCCACCATGGGAAGGTACCATTGACCCTCGGCCAAGTCCCGACTCAACATTTCTATTTCCTAATAAAGATGAAGAAATTCAACCAATCGAATCCGGATCAGGAGAAAGCAAACCATCAACAGAGAAAGATGTAAAACCGGAGGATCCGGAACAACCTAACGAAACTGAAGAGGAGGAGGCCAAATCATTAGTTATCCGGAAGAAATTAAGACGAGCTCGAGAAGCTCCAGTTATAAAATCCGATGATACAGAAATTATGGAACCGGTAACCGAAGGTTCGGTAGAAAATACCCCGCTAACGACGACAAGAAAGTCAACGGAAGGATATTATTATCACGGAGTTTCCAATCCGGCAGTAAATTTAATTGAGCTGACAACTCAAATTAATGGCCATTATTTACCGGATAAGGAACCGGTCATATTTAAGCCTAGCCAACCAGATGATCCAAAATGTATTTCATATAATTTTGTTCCGTCCTACTTTTATAATCAAATTTAATTTTAAATAAAATGCTAAAGGTTAGATGTCCCAATTACCGCTTCGGTTAATATTTGTTTAATTTTATTTTGTAGAATGGAAACTAGGGAAAATAGACCTTATATTAGGTCTGTCATTTCTACATTCTCTATCAAATATTCCGTAATCCGGTTTTAGCCTTCTTGGCGCCCTCGGGCAGAGTACTTCAGGGCGCCGCTATAGGAGAAAACCAGTATAACTTTGATTAATTTATTTATAGTCATGTGTGAGTCGTTGTGCTTAATTTTGGTCTGAGCTCGTGCGTGCCATCAGCGCCCCAACCATACTGACGCCCTCTGGAGTCCGGCGCTGTCCGTAATTATCAACTTATTATATTGGAGAAGAATTCAGGGATTTCAATTTCTGACCTATTCTGCGCGTACATTCTCCAGTGGATAGCTATAAGATATTAGGCATTAAGTCGATGTTATCTGCACGACGAACCATATAGATCTATGAAGTTCATAGAAATCTGCAGGCTTCATATCGAGATCTGCAAAATCTCTCTAGAATTTGATATTCGTCTTCTACAATCACAAATCCATCCTACTTTAGTTTTATCAGCAGAGATAAGCAAGCAGGTTAACATTTTTGAACTTGAAATTGCTACTAAATTTAACTTTCGCGAGATAGAAATGGAGGTGGGATTACAATTTCAATTCTACAAAAGAAACATAAGTAAATTGAAGCTACACCCGAGTAGGTTATAATAGGTAGTTTCCTTGGCTTTCCCGAAAATTACCAGTATTCTTTTTGATTTTGTAGTCTTCTTCTGAATTGTTTTCTGACTTTACATAAGTTCTTCTTGCCTCGCCCAAAAGTATCGAGTAATTTCGTTTCTTGCTCCTACATTTGCTATTTAGATTAACTTTTGTCAAACTTTTCTGAACTCCCTTCGACTCTTATCAACTATTCGCCTAATTTTTCGGAATTTGACGGATATTATCCAGTATTTTAATAAATTTTCCCTACTTTCAGCCGCATTTTTGTGGAATTTTCTCAATATTTTGTTAAGAATTCATCGGCTTTTTTCTTATCTCAACTTTCCCCCTGCATTTCGGTAATTTTCTCCAATTTTAATGAAATAAAGAACATAGTGGTTACAAAGGGAATGTGTAACTTATAGAGCTCACGGTCTGGGTGACCGGTCTGGGTCAATGTCTAAGGCACGGAAATGGACATAAATGGTCAGAATTTGGCTGCCGGTACACAGTATACTCTTATTAGCACTTCAAATTGGGCAAAAGGTTATTCTCCAAGCAAGATTTTTTATTGCCACAGAGTCTTGCAGGCCTAACTATTTGCGACAAGCCGCAACCTATTTCGATGATCGCAAGTGTAGTCGCGAACTGCACGTCAGAATACCTATGTTTCGCCTCAAGTTTAACTCGTCATGATCTAAACTTTTAGTTATGCGATCGCACTGCGATAAACAGAACTTGGCCTCATTTGAGATCACCCAGCGATCAAATCTATTTTATCTCCCGATAACTAAATTTAAATGAAATCGGGAAACTTTCGTTAAAGAGCTTTATATATGCTTTCAACATTTTGGAAGCATATTTTTTGGGGAAAATTTGAAATTTCATGAAAGGACCGAATCTGGATAGAAAATAGATTTAAAAACGTAATAAATTAAGTTCGAAACTTGGAGCTTGCGTTGCGCTTTTAATAGTTGGGACAAGCTTTCTACAAAAATCCCATATTTCATTTAAATTTAACGAATGGGATAACAATTCCATTCTTCATCATATAAAATGGCATTTACGGAAAATAAAGCTTACTGGGAGCTTTTAAGTTTTACAGAGCTTTTAGTACGAACTGTTTAGTGTTGATATTTTTGTATTTTTCCTCAAAGAATTTATAAACTTTCTGCATCATTACATTTGTTTGGATCCGAAGAAAATTAATGGGAAATCGGGATTTTTGATTCTTTTTAGATAAAGTACAACTTTTCTAAAATATTTAATTTTTGTATTTTTACCTAACTATCAAAGCAACTTTTTGCGTTTTTACATTTTTTTCAGGCCGAATAAAATATTCGGCACCCAATCTAGGAATAGCACTGAGTAATAATGTTCCCTTGAATAATGCAAACGCATTAAAGGCTGTAACATTTTGTTAAGGGGTCTTATAATTCAGGACAAATTATGGAGATGTTGACCGCAGGCCACTGACTCATTGCAACCAAGGTAGTCAAAGACCCTACCGTTAATAGTTGATAGGGTAAACATTTGAAAGATCCGACGTGGGTACCATTGTCGAGACACAGTAAAATGTAAAGTGGGTGAAACCGGATATTAACGGATATTTTCAAATGGAGAATGTAGTGTTGTCCACTGAGCAACAACGAAAGTAATTTATATTCTAAGGCAGGGATTCTCAAACTTTTTTACTCACGGAGCCCTTTCCATTAATATAAACGCTTTCTGAGCCCCTAGCTAGAAGATCAATGCTGGTTGAGAGAAGTTTCAATTACGTCGAGATGTTGACTGATGTCGTATAACATCAACACATCATATTTTAAAATTATATCTAAAACATGCAGGTTTGTTTGAGCTTTCAAGTTTCTTAAAAGCTTTTGGAGGAAATTTTAAAAATCGTTTCTAATTTTATTAATCCGATGTAAAGTTCATAAGTTCATAATACATAATTTGATATTTTATTTAAAAGCTTTCGACAAGCTTAGAGGAATTAAACAGAGTTTTCTTAACAAAAATTGAAATTTGAATGTAGGAAAATTTTTTAAATGGAAAATAAGTTCCAATACTTACAAATCTACATAACGAAACTTAAAGCTTACTTTGAGCTTTAAAGATTTTCAAAAGCTTTTGGAGGAAATCTCAGTTTTGATTTAAATTTCAGTAATCCGATAAGAAGTAAATTCCAAATAAATGAAATGAAGCTAATTAAAAGCTCTAAGTGAATTTTTTTTATGGAAGCTTTCCGTTGAAAATGTCATATCTCGTAGCAGGTCAGTTATTGGAAAACTTTTAAGGGAAAATTTCAAATTTGATTGAACTTACAACAATCGAATGAAAAGCAAATTCCAAGCAAATAAAATAAAATTTGTATTGAAAGCGCTTTCATTAAACTTTGGCGTTTGTAAATAAGATTTATTGAGAAAATATGAAATTTTCGTTTTAGTAAAATTATTTGGCAGAAAGAAACGAATAAAATTAGATTTCAAACTTACAGCTTTCCCGGAGCTTTTCCGTTTTTCAAAAGCTTTTGGTAGAAAATTCTAAATTTCATTAAAACTTAATTAATCGTGTGAAAAGTTGATTCCCAATAAACAAAATGTAATTTGTATCAAAACCTCTCAGTGAACTTTTGCGATTTTATTGAGCTTTTTTGGGAAAATTTAAATTTCACTTAAGGAAAATTATTTCACTGGAAAATAGATTTCAAACGTATAAAATTATATCCGAAAATTAAAACTTTCTTCGAGCTTTCAAATTCATCAAAAGTTTTAAGGGAAAATTTCGGATTTCATTTCGATTTAATTAATTGTATAAAAAGTGGATCTCGAAATTAATAAAGTTGAGTTTTAATTAAAAGTTTTCATCGAGCTTTGTGGTCATCAATAACGCTTTTTTCCGGAAACTTAAAATTTCGTTACAGGGAAATTATCTGAAACTAAAAGCTTTCTTTAAGCTTTTCTATTTAAACTTCAGATTTAATTAATCAAATAAAATGATTGGATTTTCCTTGTAATTTTCTTTACATTACGGATTGAATTTTCCACCGATTTTCTTCCGGACATGGAAAATCTAATGACGCAGTATTGTTTTCTAATCATCGGATAAAAAAATCGAATTATTAAAATAAAAAACAATCAACCTCCGAATTTTGGTGGGGGTTGAAGCAGGCCCGCCGCTTCTATAGGAGCGAGGTTATTACCCGCATACGGGCGCCATGCCATCTAAAGGGGCGCCATGCCATTACGAGCATTTTAAATTAAAATTTATAAATCAAACTGAATTTAAATTCATCTGATTGTGAGTAATATTTTTCCTTCATGTAGATAATGAATGTGCAGTAAGTATGAAGCTTCGATACTGAATAGCCTACAAAATTAATTATACTTCGAAATTTTAATTTCAGAGGATCGTCGAAACGACTATACGAGTAAGGCAATGGAAATTTTTTTAAACGGGCAAGAACTTCTGCCAAATTTGATACGGTAATGGCAAGATATTGGCGTCATATTCAAACATCTAGCTCGAGAATTACAACTAAATATTTGGTAGATTAAATACAAAATGAAATTATTTAAAATTGGTTCTCAGCACTGACTTTTGACAGATACCGAACAACATTCCCATACACTAATTTGGTCTGTCAACGTAATTGTACAGGTTTCCTATAGCATATATATCATTTTCATATGATTAGCATGGGTCCCATATATTTGTATAGGAAATTGAAAAATGCACTGAAAATAGGGCGACAAAAAAAAAATTTGAAAAATTTATTTTATTTTCTTAAAATATTTTTTTGTATGAACGCCCCCCTAGTATTTAGTATCAGCTAATAGGTATTTCCATTCTTTATCCAAGAAAAATGTAACACTTTCAAATTTCTTCTCCTCCCCTCCGCTGGAGACAGTTTTCTGATAAATTTAATTTTATTCCAAAAGGCATGAAAGGGTTAACTTTTTCCAAGTTTTTTAATTTTGTCCTGTAGAGCAACTATCTACGAAACTTTCATAGCACAAAACTTGTTTTGCCACCGAACAAAATTTTCGGCAATCGGCGATCAAAGGCCAAAATGTCTCAAAAAATTAAAAAATTACAAGGGGGAGGGAGATGTCCTTTTTTCGTGCATAAAATCAACTTTTTTATTAAAGGGGCTAGCAGAAAAATTCCAACGCCAATCGATTGCTATGCAAATTGCAACCTCTCGGGCAAATTTTCGGTTAACACTTTGCCTCCCGAACAAAAGTTTTTGTCCGTCGACGTCAAAGGGTTAACCAAACTACATTGGATGAGCAATGACGTACGCAACAACTTTGTAGTACATTGCTTTTCGATCCGACGCAACCGAAGCGACATTTTTGACAATGTTCAATTTTTTGACACTCAGCGCCACTTATGTTATATTTTTCAACATTTTTCCTAGGTCCAGCTTGATCCAATGAAGAACTCCTCCATACATCACTTTAACATCGGACGCCATCTCGAACCATTTTAACTGCAAGAAACAGATATTTCACTTTGGGGGGTAGTTCACCCCTAATTCTTCGTTTAGGTAAAAACCAAAAAAATGGT
>JANTOP010018350.1:0-13669 GCA_027564815.1 Symmerus nobilis | reverse complement strand
TGTAATATGTATTTTCACTTTAATAGTTCTGCCCCCCCCCCCCTCCCAATTTAAGAAGGGAAGGATTAGGGAGGCATCATTTTGTTGTATGGCAACTTTTTTCATCTACTGATTTCCAATATTTGTTCTTATATACAAAAAAATTTTGTTGGAATCGGTACGGTACAGTACGGAGTTATTTCGGTTTAAATATTTTTAGCTCCGCTTGAGAGGAGGTAAGGACTTGGGGGGAATTTAGCCCATTAGAATGGGATAGAATAGAGAACCTAGCGGGGTGGCAATAATTGCGCTGTAACCACTGCGGCCACAAATGGGCCTATTGTGGCATCCCGAAATGTATTAATTAGGTCTAGTCAGCTTTGTGCTTTGTTGGCTATTTTCTTCAGGTGTTGGTTCCAGTTCAGTTTAGAATCAAGGATAACACCCAAATATGGCTTACGTAGAAAACTTGATTTGTTCACCATAGGTCGTTGGCATTTTTAGATTATCCATCTTCCTTCTCTTGGTGAAAGTAGCGATGGTTTTGTTGGTTTTTTTGGGATTAACCCGAAGTCCCTCCCCTTTCTATCCCATTAACGAAACGTCTTTATTATTTGCTCAATCTACATACTGTTCAAATTTCAACTTCCTATCTCAATTTTTACTCACTTTTACTTTAGAACGTAAATATCACTGACCCGAAACGTCCTCCTAATACTCGCATTTTGGTTAATTTTGACCGGCAGCCAAAAAAAGGTTGCCGACGCCTGTTTTAGTGTATATATATGTACTAAAAAATATCTCATGATATTACGGATGATTTGCCAATCTATAATAATTTCATATATTGTAAATAATATAATAATACCTTCATTAATCAGTAAGTGTGTTTAAACCATTCTTAAATATAAATAATAAATATTTAAATTAATATTAAATAGATTCTATTATTAACCATGCTGTAAGAATCAAGAAATTTACTATCAATTTAAAATGATCAAATATTATTACCGTGACATCATATAACTTCATCATTAATTTACGTCATTATTTATATCTCGACTTAAAAATGAGTTAATCTTCGTATAATAATTACACATACTGTCTGATTTACATATTATTTTAGGCCGGTATAATATTACTTTGTTAAAGACTATTCGACTTAATTAACTTAATTCATAAAAAATAGATAAAAAATAAATAAATATCGCTTTACAATTTAAGGAATTTCAATAGTTTCTAGGAAGGTTTACTTATTTATAAGCTTAAGCCTTATCAGTGGTAAGGGTACCATAAAAGTAAGTTTTCAGAAATAAATCTGGACGAATTTCAGATGATTATAAAAACCCATACAAATCGATACCCACTATCGATATTTTTCCTAACTTTAGAAAATTTATTATATCAATAACATTGTTGTAATAAATAAATACTTATTATCCATAAGTGTCAGATACATTAGCGTGATCATCAAACAAGTCAACGAATACGCATCACCATCGGAATTTGATGTCCCTGAATTTTAAATAATTTCAACATTTTAATTCATAATAAATAAAATTAATTTATTCAGTCCGGAGGATGAGATCATTTGTACAGAAAAAAAATTGCCAAGCAAATAAATAAAAAATATTGTACAACAATAATTGTAAATGTACAGTAGTTTATAACATGTGACTAAAATTAAAACTAGTTAAACTAATTAATTACTTTACCTTTGCAGTTATACAGAGGACATTGGGTTATCCTTTAACTACAAGATATATATGGCTTAAATTCAATGGGAATGTAAGTGGGTAATGTAGAGATCTGGAGATTATCGAATTGAAATCTAATTTTCTACAGAACATTTCTTTGGATTGCGAAAATCAACAAACAGCAAAAATAAAGAGTGAAAACCAAGCTATTCGGGTGTGGTTTTTAAATTTATAATGATCAATGAATATACTTTCACTAGTATAGGGATACGTGTATACTTAGATGAATTCTAAATTATATATATTTTATAGTATAAGTATTGGTTAAATATTATTGTCGATTGCATAAGTGCATTAAATTAATATTCTTAACAGGAAAATATGAGTAATGATATGGTGAGTATACAAGTCTATTTTTATAGTATTATCGACTGCATAATAACAATTAATTTTTATTTTCTTAAAATTGAAATAATCATAAAAACATGTAGTATATAATCGTATCTGTTAGAAAACATCAGTATATCAGAACCAGAACAGTCAGAACAGATCTCGGGCCGCTCTTACGTCACTTGATCATCGATAATTTGATACCTCGGGAAGAAGTCATCTTCCTTTCCGCAGGTGCGTTGAACACTTTTTATTTCCGTCTCTTTCTATCTAATGTGAAATTTGAATAAACCGCACCTGCTGAAAAGAAGATGACTTAAATTTCGTCCACTCTATCACCCCATAACGTCATTGTCGGCTGAAGGCCTGGTCTACCAACATAGTTTGACTCTGAACTTAAGGATTATAACGATGACATAATTACAGTCGATTTTTTATGGCGTGAATATTTTTAAACACACTTCTTCATATATATGTTTTTCAATAACATTTAATTCTATTTAAACGCGTCTACTTCCCAAGCCAAATCGGCGGCATTGCTTATTTTTATAATCTTTCCTCCAAAACATGTGCAATATTTAATATTATTAATGTATTTTACATACTCTGTGGTATAGCATTTAAATTCAGGGTTTAGACCACTAAAATTGACTAATTTTAAATCTAAATTTGCTGTAATAATAACGACCAAATTAATTTGAATTAAATAATAATTTTAGATCGATCCTGACTAATTACCTCATCAATTCGTCTGATTTTAATTATAAATATATTAACGTCCCATCCCTGATTTTATAATGTCGTCGATTGACTGAAAGAAATAAGTACTGTACTGGGCTCAAATACCGCCAATATTAATTTTTAAAAATCGTCAATACTCTAAGGTATTTCTGAACCCTATCTAATTTTTATTCTAGTCTTTGGAAATTGTAATTAACAAATTTTAATGGACTTTATTAAAATCTAGTCATATAAGGGGTCGAACACCTTATAACTTCTTGATGCGGGCTTGATTATTAAAGTTGTATACAGATAGCCATTTAAATACGTTCAGGCGGATTGATTTCTTCAATAATAAAATTTCAACTTAACTGCTTATTATCTAGATTCTAGAATAATGACTCATTATCACATATTAAAGCGAATGTCGTAAAAACGAGATTTCCATTAAATAATATTAGACGATAAACTTAGTAAATTTAATTTCGTATATTAGAATAATAAGTAGAAGGTTAAGCATGTATACCCCGGGGCGCACACCCAAAACATCCCCCACCTCTTTGCGTACACAAACACGAATATCCTTGAACGGTATCGAAAACCCTAAAATATAAGCAATAAAATCCTTAATGGTGCCCCAGATTCATTATTGTTTTCGCATTTCTATATATGGGAATCCATCATTCGTTATTCATCCCCTACAGCTAAATTATGAATCATGCTCATATACTAGCACAGCAAAACCTACTTTGGCGGTGATTATCATCCCGAAACCAGTTATACTGTGCATTATTCGACAGATTGGTATATATTCCATTCTTAATGTAAAGAATTATGTCATACATCTCGTACTATCTGTACAATATTATACATTATAAAATACAGTGTATATAAGAGTATTTTCCAAATGGTCACACATTCAGAGAAACCCGCCAACGAAAATTTCTACTATATAAACTTTTAATATTATTTTTGAATTAAAAAAAAATATACACAAAATGTTACCGTCCGAATCAGTGTTGAATTTGTCGTACAACAGATTAAACGCCTTAAAGAATCTATTCGAAGCTTGATAGAATCGGGTCTTATTGTATACAGAATATACTGTTTGTTTTGAATTAAAAAAAGTTATTTTAGAAAATTCAAATAAATTTTATTTTGATTGTTTCTTTGAATTCGTAATTTTTTTTTTGTTTGTTTCAAGTCCAACAAAACAATTTGTAATTTGAATAAATTAAAATTACGTTATAGGTGGGTGAAAATATATATCTACTAATTAATTTTATTTGTTTAATTTTTTCTGTTTTTTTTTTTTACCACAATTAGCCGTTACGAATTTATTTTTCTTTCTGGTTTTTCGTACAATATAGTGAATTTTTCCGTTTTCTTTCCTTTCTAAAAATAGTTTTCTCGAAAAGATTTTAAGTCTAGAATTTCCATAAATAAATTCCGCCAAATGAGAAACGTACCGAATTGTGTACATGTAAAAAATTATTTGTATATAAATATAAAATTTTGGACGATATACTCGTTATATGCATCAGTTAAATTTAAGCGAGTAACAATGTTTAAAATTCTATTTCCGTTGATGAATTAATATTTATAATTCTCTTTCATTTACAATTCAATCTATATATTATAGCTGTAAAAATTTCCATTTATATCTATAAATTAAATTACTAAGTATGGTGAATCTGTATTATATTATTTGATAGACGATAGTGATGTCATATTTTTCTTAGAAAGATACGGAATATTGTTTTTGCGCGCCATTTATGCGTTTTTGGCGCCATCAAAATTGCTTCTTATATAGTCGATAGCAATCGGTGGTTTTCCCTTCTCAAAACATCCCTTATATAATTTTTTTGTACGAAAAGGAAAGTGTATCAAGCATGTATTTGGGACCAAGTACATAGTCTCATACATACATAATAATTCACAGTAAAATATGAGATAAATATAAGTGCGAGATCTGCGAAATCGAAATGTTTGGAATCAATATTTGATTTTTCTTAATTGAAAATTTTGGGACAGCTATCTCTCGATTTACACGATTAAGTTCAGATCTGATAATAGAGTACACAGTCTCATTCCTATATTAGGTCAAACCAGCAATTAAGAAGTCAAAAGGGTTGGTTATTCCTTATTTTTGGTTATATCGGTTCATATAAAAATAAACTAGTTTTTTAAATTCAAAAAATACAATTCAACAATAACAACTTGTTATTTTCGATTAAATTTTTATTATAAAATTTACGAAATTTGAATGATTTCTGACCATTAATATTTAAGGAATTGATTTGCTACTTTATTTACCAATTTATTCATTTTTATTTATTCTTTTGTTGTATTAATTATCTTGAATTAATTGGAATACATTGTTGTAACGAAAAATTGTTCATAATTTTTGAATACTATTATAAAACCATAAATCGATAGATGGGTGTATTGTATACATATATAAATAACAGGGTGAATCAAAACAATTATTAATTACAAATTTATAGCGATATATTCTTTTATGAAATGGATTAAAAAAGAAGTATATCCTAATCGTAAACCCAAATGAATAATTACGATTAATTTCAAGAAAATTTTTTGGAAATATCTCGATAATTAGAATTTCTGAAATATATGATTCTTCCTAGAAGAACAATCTCCGGCTGGTCCATAGAGTTCATTTAACTCATCTAAATTAAAATCAGAAAATTACCGGCCCTCATTCTAATGTATATAATTCATATAAATCAAGTCTAAAATAATATATTCGTGGGACGATTACCTCAAATAAAACCTCGATATACTTTTCCGAATATATAGTGAATAAAACTTATTTCATTTTTCCGATTTTTCCAGAAAACTGTTATACGGAGACTGAAGCGAAACTATTTTCTATAAATGAATTTTTAGGCGTGTTTTAATTGGCAGATTTATTTAATGTTCCGACTATATATTATTTTCTTGGGTGTGGTACATCCAAACTTCTAAACATTCTATTCAAATATCAAATATACCAACCTACTGTCTATATCTATATGATTGAACATTTTATTACAGGATATTAGCAGTTGTTGAACTTAAATAATGACGATCATTTTATCGTCAAATGCTATTAATTTTGGATGTTTGGAATTTTTTGGATGGACCCAAAAATGGGTCAATCTTAACGATAAAATGAAAGTATGTAATTTCCTTTCATTACAAAAAACGTCAGGTATATGGCGGAGTACCAACATACGAGTAGTATCATTAATTATAAATCACTTTTTACCATCTTTGGTCATCTGATTTAAAAACGAGGTAATATATCTATTATATTACATATATGAATGAATGTTGAATTACACCACTTTTAGTCGCTAAGACTATAAAGTAAACGGTGTCCCAAAAACCACCTACCAATTAATTAAGATTTCTTTAATGATTAACAATACTATGTCGGAAGATTTAAAAGTAACTCTAGCCATAAACTTAAGCCACCCAGAAACGTAATAAAATAGCCAATTAAAATAAAGAGAATGAATTTAATAATCTAGTGTGGATTAAGCTCTTTGTTCATCAAATTTTATAATCATCTCTATTTTCGTTCAAAAAAAAAAAAAAAAAAAAAGATGTGTCGAGGCCTCTTAGATATGCAGAATTGCCATACAAACTATAAACAATTATGGGCTTACAAATTGCCTAATAAGTGTAGAAGAATGGTTGGCGATAAAAATAAATTTTAACCAAAATATTTAGATGAAAATTAATTAAATAAAAATGTTCGGTTTCTATTATGAATTTTTAACATAAATTATTGTAACACATCATCAGTCATAATAATTCTTAATAAAAAATACGGATTTTTGGGGGAACTGACACATAACTTAATGAAAATATACGGACAGGAATAAGGTTTTTTGTTGAATAAAAAAATAATAGGAATATGGGAAACTTACTCCAAATTATGAATTTTTATTTTTACGCCGCCCAGTGAAACCTAAAATGATAAGTAATCAATTAAATATACCGTTTCTAGCAAATATTTTTAAGAAATATTATTACTTGCTTTTAAGATAGTGTCTATGACCTCAGTCACAAAAAATATCCCCAGCTCCATCGTTTCTTTAGTTAGACTGTAAAAATTTGGTATATATATTCTTGTAGGATACACAACTCGCAGTTCGATCCCTGTAAAGATTATAATAATTAAATTGTTAATCATATATTCAATCCAGTGTGTCATTATTGCCTGAATCATTCAATTATAATTTAAGTCACCTGTAGTATACCCTATCTGATAACCACGATTTATTTATAATGTTGTCTGTATATCGGGGAATTACTATACAGTTATTTTATCATAAAAAATACTCGTCGTTGCCCCGAATTGTTATCAACGTTTATCTACTATCTACTGTACGGTCTCGGTATATATATACGTATTACCTTAGTTCGAAATTGTTATGTTACCTTAATAGTCAAAATTATTCGAGTGAATGGAAATTAATAATGTATACAAATTTCGATTAAGAGAAAAGGTTAAAATTATATGAAATTTATAAGTAAAGAAGTGTCGTAGAAAATAAATTGTAAGTACAGAGAAATTATTTTAAATCTATTTGCATGTTTCCTTATGGATATACTACATACACTAACTTTTCCTTACGATTCCTTTAATTTACCAACTAAACTGACATCACAGTATATTGCTCAATGAGACATCACAATCGATGAATCATTCCTATTAATTGATTTTTTTTCTTATATCACTTACTAACCAAAACCATGTAACTCGTAAATATTTACGCAATAACTAAGTGTGCACAGATCTAAAATTAAGATAATTTCTAGATAATAACTATAGTATCTAATATATAAAATGCCATCATCAGTACGAATCACAACAACTTCACAAAGTACCTCATCAACGTTAGCCATGAATATCGGTTATCTGAAGACGGTACCGGGAATATTAAAAATATGTCAACTGGTATGTGTGATGCGATTATTTAATAAAAAAAATCCCCCTAATCTTTCTAACTGTCAATTTAAATTTAAGGTTGTCGGAGCTGTATGTACGGGAGTAATTGGATTTTATTATAATTATCCAACATGTAGTACCGATCCTGAAGTTTTATTCTTCTTAACCACATCAATAGCATTTCTGACCACTACTTTCTGTTTATTCGTTTCCTGTTTATTTTCATTAGGAACGGCAGGTTTGATTGCCAAATCACTATTTGTAAGTTTATCTATTTAACAATAATTTTCATTAATTAATGGAACGATTAAATATCTTTCTTATAGGACATCGTTTATCATTCGGTTGCAGCCCTACATTATTTAGCCGCATCATTAGCCCTAATAATTATTATTAATGATGCAAACTACGTGGGAGAATTGTATGATCCTTTTATGGCAGCGTCGGTAAGTTTAAATCGATTATCAATTTTAGATTAGGATTTATGGAATTAATTCTATTAAGAAATTATTTTTATAATTTTTTGGATAATTATTGTCCATTTTCATTTTGATAACAAATTTAATTTGTAGAATTTACAAAATATTTTGTACAAATAAATTACTTTCCGTGTATAGAGTTAATTAAAAATAGCTCTATTGGGTTTTTCTTCTTAAAAAATTTTATGTGATTAACGTTAACAGTTTTTCTTATCATTTGTTTCAATTTCATAATTTATCTTTCGTACATGATATTTATATATATCGAATTTAGGATATATGTATAATAAATCTGACATAGTTTTGGTTAAAATTTCGTAAATACAGTCAGGTCGGAAATGTTAAGTTAATTATTTATAATTTTTACTTTAACATGTAATTAATTGAAATTTTTATTTTAGGTGTTCGGATTCATCAATATGCTATTGTACACGACTAATACAGTATTTGCTCAACGAGCCTATTCAGGATTTTAATCATAAATAAAATCAGGAAACAAAAAACAATCATACACAAATTATAATATATTTTATTTATTTTTGGAACTATATTTTTTATCGAATTGGATTTTTTGATAATGAATTTTAGGAAGGGAAGTTGTACTTGTATATAGTTTATATAGTTGATATTGAATCAATACCCTTTCTTTATTGTTTAATAAAATTTAATTAATTAATTATACTAATTTGATGGGATTGCAAAAATTCTATCGACTCACATCACGAATATTACCACATAAGAAATCTTGATAGAAGGGGATCTACGACCCGCTTACGCGACGCGTATAATTTACTTATCTCAATTTCCTATGGGCCCCCTTCGTTATTATTATAATCGATTGGTTGAACCAAAATAAATTTAAGTATTAACCGAAATAGAATTAAAATTTGAAGATAAAGTGTATAAATGTATTTCTTTCAGAATTCTCGAATATAAATTACCTAGAATCACAGACTAAAATCCAAAATAAAAAATGTCACATTCGGTAACCATAACCCGTACAGTCACATCAAATAATACATCTGCAGTATTCATTAATTCGGGATACATGAAAACAGTTCCGGGACTATTAAAATTATTACAATTGGTAATATAATTATAATTATAGTCGGACGTCGACTAATCACTAAACATAAAAATTCTTTTTTGTATCACCCTGCTTTTTATATAGATTTTGGGCGGTATATCGGTAGGTTTGGTAGCCTGGTATCAGGATGGACGGCAAATATTCGTCCCCGATATATTCTTCTTGTTGATGGCCACCACATTTCTAATTTGTACATTTTGCTTGCTCGTATCATGTCTGATATCGTTAAGCACTGGCGGAATCATATCGAAAACGATTTATGTAAGGTCTTTCTTTTAATTAATAAATTTATTTATTAGCAATTAATTTACTAGGAATTAATCTACCATACCATTGGATTTATATTATTAATAATCGCATCCGTATTATTGCTAGTCAAATTGAATAGAAGCAATTATTCGACCACCACGAAGGAGGTGTATAACGCTTATACAGCTGCTGCGGTATAACGGATATTTTAATATCGATATTAGATTTATTCCATATATTCTTAATTTTTAGGTGGCTACACTAATTAACTCAATACTCTATTTGGTTAGCGCTGTGCTGGCTCGACGTGATTATAAGGGAATCTAATCAGGATGAGTCTTTCAGATATATCATTTAATTTTAAATATTATTGTGGCATCTCTAATAAGATCTTATATTTAAGTCGGAGTGAATCTCATATTAATTTCTTTCTTATATAATGACAAACATTCTTTTCCGTACCTCTGTGTATTTTGTACAAAATGCTTTTGTATTTTTTCTACTAATAAATGTATATTTAAATATCTAAAATAAATTAAATTGTTTTTTTTTTATAAGGAACTCTCATGATTCTATAAATCTAATTATCTGCCATACCTTAAATTCTGTTAGAAAGAGATTAAGCATTTGATATGGAAAGGTAAGATATCTAATAGAGTCTAGACATTACCCATCATTCTCTGAGACCGTAAATCAACTTCTCTCAAAATATGAAGGTTTCTTAATTCTTAATTAATCTTTTTATTTTCAGAACTATCCTAACAGTTAAATCAAAATGTCCCACTCAGTTACAATCACTCGAACCGTTACATCATCGAATACAACATCAACGTTAATCTTAAATACTGGATACCTGAAAACATTACCAGGAATACTTAAATTATTTCAATTGGTAAGTGATTCTCTTAAAATCTAGGATTACTTATAATTCATTTCCACTTCCCCTCCAGATATTGGGAGCTGTTTGTGTTGGACTCGTCAGTTGGTACTTCCAGGAATACCGTCAATATGACATTCCCGATTTATTCTTTTTACTAATGGCAACGGCATTTGTTGTAGGAACATTTTGCTTACTGGTATCATGCCTATTTTCATTAAGCACCGGTGGCATTATATCAAAAACAATTTATGTAATATGACAATTATTTAATTATTTTTGTAGATAAAATATTTAGTTAATTTTTGTAGGAACTAATTTATCATAGCATTGCCGCTATTCTACTATTAATTCCATCCGTTTGGCTTCTCGTTAAGCTCGGCAATTATAAGCGTTACAGTTTCTATGATGCCTACATGGCAGCTGCGGTAAGATTATTAATTTTTAACCGAAATAAATTTTAATTTTATCAATTTAATTTTAGGTCATTGCATTGGTGAACGTAATCTTATATACAACAAGTGCGGTATTAGCCAGACGCTCATATAGAGGGATATAGAGGGATAACTGTTCCCTTTTTTTTATCATCTCAATTTCAATTACAATACAAAAATATATTGCATTTCCTTTTATATAACAATTATTATTTAATATATTTTTTTATTTATATATTTTTTTAAATACTGCTTTGTCGTGTAATGCAATATACTCGTTCAAAATGATATACTTGTATATTTAGAAAGTCGTCAGTATTGCCAAATTCCCTTACTACAAATCAATAGAATTAGTAGAACATTTATATACAATTCTATTATATAACCGATCATCACTCATGTAGGGAATTTGGCTACAGATGACTGATGATTGTTTTTGATATGTGTATTTTAACAATAAAACATTTTTAATTCGACCCCTGTTATAGGTTATTATATACCCTTCCTTAAGGAATCTAGTAACTAAATTTAGAAGTTAAGCCGAGGTGATTTACAATGGGAATAAATTAAATTGAAAACCCTACCTGCCGACCGGCCTGAAATTGTTCATAGCCGTACCTAAGATACGTTTAGATAGGTAATAAATTATGTACTATACCGTTATTATTTTTACAAGCAATCAATATCTTTGAACCAAATGTTCAATATTTAAACTGCAATATTAAGCTGTTTTAAAATTCGAAATTAAAATCATATCAAATGAAGGAAAGATGCGGAAAACTTATAAAAAATATTTGTTTTGCAGCAACCCTCCAAATCTATAAACCGTAGACCTGACACACTGTCAGGAAGAACCACTGACCTAAATAAATATGACGGTCACAAAAAAAGTGGTCACACATCCACGGCTTTAAAAAGTTACATCTGAAAAACTGCTGAATTATTTCGAAGCTTCCAGATAGGTGTCGCTAATGATGAAGAGATGTTTAATGCTAGGTCGGGTAATTTTAATTTGGTGGACCGGGTACCTGGTCCCCTAGAATTAAATATTTAATACAATGAATGGTCTCCATGCATATTTAACAAGTATTCATATTAAAATTGAAACATCAAAATTTAGGTAATTTATTTATTTATTGAATTATTTATTAATAAATTTTGGAAATGCAGCAAAAGCCGTCAATGAACACTGCCAAATCGTATCAAACAAATGAATCGTCAGATTCGGGCCGATCAAGTATGTTCCTACTCATTCTGAATTAAAATATGATTTTTAGCTAATTCATTCCATTTTCAGCTTTATGTTTATCGCTAGGATCTAACTGTAGTTACCTTCGGTCAGTACCGGGTTTTTTAAAAATAATAGAATTGGTAAAATCGAACTACTTTTACTATAATTTGATTTACATAATAATTTTGTCTATATTCCAGGGACTGCTCATTACTTGCTTAACTTTATTACTCTTGAATTACATTCCAACCAATACGATTAGAACATTCTTTCTACTAGCGATTGTAACAATTTTAACGGAAATTATAATTCTATTGATATGTTGCGTGGCCTCGGACGATGTAATCATTGCCAAAACTATTTTCGTAATGGAAATTATCAAATTATCCGATTCAAATTTATATTACAAAATTCATCTCAATTTTAGCAACTGTTCTTTTTTGCTATTGCAACAATTTTACTATTTGGAACGTCAATATTACAATTTATATCAATTTACACGGAGAAAAGTAATGAAATTGATCAACATTATACTAACATTACAACTGCGGTATTTTATGGGAACAATTACTTTAACAGTTAATTTTCTTATCGACAGATAATCTGTTTCAGATTCTTGGTATTATTTGCAGCGTATTTCTAGCATTTAGTACGATATTTGCGGGAATTAGACGTTGAATCGGATTTTCGAATTTCAATTTGCTAATAAAAATAATCAATATAATTAATAATTTTTATCAATATTTTATCCCCTGAAATTAGCAAGGAATGGATAGGCCAGCGTATAGATCAGGCCCATAAAAAGGCCACAAAGCCGGTGGGGATAGAAAGGAGGAGCAGTAGAACATTTGTACATTTTCTTTTAATCATATCTGTTTCCCATTGCCTGTATTTTAGATGAATTTATTAGGATCTTTGAAATATTTATTAATTATAAATCAAAGACCCATCCAAATGAATCTTTAAAATTTTGGTATGTTGAAAAGCCTGAATATTTGGGAAAGATTGTGAAAAAATTCTAGCAAGGTAAGAAAAAAATCGGCGAAAGTACAGGAAATACATAAAATATTCCATAAAATCGGTAAAGTATCTAGCAACTAGGATGGAGTCGGCAGAGATGAAATTTGGGAAAATTCATGGAAAGTCATTACAAATCAGGGACATTTTTACTGATTTATCGACTTAATATACGACATCTGCCTGTTTCCAACTTCCCCCGACTCTCCTGATTTTTCCCCGACTATTTCCAGCATTTTACTGAATCCCTCTGATTTTTTTTCCAATTTTCCTGACAAGATCTCGATTTTTAGACATTTTGACGATTTTTTCTGCTTCAATTTATATGATATTGGGGGGAGGGGGGTTGTACCCCCCTAAGACTTTGAATATATGTGATGTTCCATAGGAAATGGGACCTTATCTTCCAAAAACGAAAATCCGTTTTTGCATTTCCTAAAATTACACATTATTCTCAATAAAAGGATATCTCAATCACCAGGAAATTCCAAAAATTGGCTTAGTTATAGCATTTTGAACTTGTAGTATGAAAATTCCAAGTTTTGA
>JANTOP010018339.1:0-13669 GCA_027564815.1 Symmerus nobilis | reverse complement strand
AAGTATGAATATATTCGTATTCGTATTTACAAAAGTACGAATATATTCGTATTTGTATTTACGAATACGAATATATTCGCACATAGGTATACGAATATATTCGAATTTATGAATACGAATACGAATATATTCGTATTCGTATTCGTAGAAAATTATCCCTGAGAATATATTCGTATTCGTATTTACGAATACGAATACTGCCCAACTCTGCTAGATATGCATTTTTATTAGTTTGAATCCAGAAATTAACGTAGATCGGTCTAGCTTATAAACTGTATATAATCTATATAATCTACGTATAATTTTTTGTTTCTTATTCTTATTATATTAAAATGTTTATAGAAGTGTCTGTCATTGGAACGCCAACTGGGAATGGTACAATTACCTTATACCATATCATATTCACATCGAATCCAAATAAAAAAAAAAGGATTTCTCTAGAATCGGATTAAGAGGAACATTATTCTTTAAATATATATGTTATATATTTTAAATAATTATAATTGAAAATAAAATAAAATCACTACCACCAATTTACAAATTAATAAAAATAAGTCTACTCTTTTAAAATCTATATTATGAACAAAATACTTGTATTAACTTCAAAAAGTACGTATAGAAATTTATTTATAATTTACATGGAACAATATTTTAAATACTATATATTTTCAATTTTTCATTTAAGAATGTCTTTGTATCGTTTCTGATAATACTAGTTAACGAGAACAATTAAATTTCTGACCAAAAGGCACACTTTCCAATCGCGCAATAAATATATTTTTTTTAAAAAGGATAAAATTAATTTAACTATTTTATTTTAATTTGAACCTAGTTTTCGGTATGATTTACCACCATTTCGTTCCCATTCCCGGTTAAATTCGTGTTCTAATATTTCAGCACCACGTTTCCGTGTCAATCCCGTTTCCTCTAAGCTCAATTCACACATTTGCATGTCATCGATGCCGGCTACTAGTAGTATTGGTGGTTTATCGGCATGTAATTCCATTTGGCGGGCAACGTATTGTCCATCGAAATGAGCGTACCACAATCCTCTTTTATCTGAAATTTAAGAAAGAAATTAATAAAACGAAATTTTATTACAGTATATTCTTCATCTTCATACTTGGATCATTCGTATTATTTGCTCTCATAAATGGAATGCGAAAGAATCGATGTGCTGATGTGGTAATTTCTTGTTTCGGTTGGATGCGTAAAGGACTTTTTGTTGCTGCTTCCATTACACTTTTCGGGGCACGCTCATTTTCATCCATTGTTGTACGTTTCCGGTTTTTTGCTTTCCATGCATGGTATACCTTTAGACGACGATGGAATTCATGACGACAAGCCTGAAAGGTAGTTTTTAAGAAACAAAAACTTCTTTTTATAAAACACTCCCAAACCTCTAACAATTCAATGTCGCAAGATGTATTTATAGCATCACGAAGCTCAGAATATTTCCATTTTGATAAATCGTGTTTTTGCTTCCCAACCAGTTGCTGTTGGGCTCGAACATTTTCCGATCTATTGAGAAATTTATATTTACATCAGTTAAATAGAAATTGTTTAGCTTAATTAATCAAAATCCTTTTTTTTTAGTAAAAAAAATACAAATAATAAATATTAATTAATAAAAAATATTATAATGTTAGATACGATACAAAGTACTAAATTAATTATTATTTTTACTAAATATTGGATTAAAAATTAATGTTTTAAATTTGTTTCCAGCCACTGAAATCTATATAATCTGTATAACAAATATATAATCAAAAACAATGATTTTGGAAAATTCCATGTTTCCTAGGAACAAATTCATGAAACAAGACGGATACAATAGGCGGATAGATTCTGTGATTCGCAGACGATAATAATTTAAGGCTATGAACTATTTTCAGACGAATATGACTATTGTTAGATAGTCTTTAAGACCGTTTTTGTTCTGAAGAAAATTTCATACTACCTCAAGTTTAAGCAGTTACTTTAAGGGGGTCACTTCCTCAACCATTTTCCATACAAAATACCTGATTTTCATGTACCTTTTTCTAGAAAACTACTGGGCCGACTTCAATGAAATTTTGTACACATGTTCTTACCTCTAAACGTTTAAGGCAGTGGAAATCTCCATAAGTTGAGCGGTGGGTTTTTTAAAAATGTGACTGAGGAAGTGACCCCCTTAAGCAGTTGCAAATTTTATCCTTGTCTGAAAATTTCCATTGGCAGAATAATTTAATTAACCTTTATGACCGTTAGGCCCCACAATATAAAATCTAGTTCTTCTTGTTGATTCAATCGAAAGGCAGAATTTGTTGAAAAACTGACAATGCTAAATCCTACTTTTGCAATACTCCGATGTATGCTTTTGCTTCAGGTGTATCTTAATTACAATACAAGAACCCATAATTGCCCAAAAAACAATAGATTAAAAAAAGACAATTGATCGAAAGACAATTTATCAATAAATGGTCGATTTAACGACAAAATAATACTGAATTCTATTTATATGGAAAACTATGGATTAATCAACTTCTGATAAATTGTCGTTCAATAAATTTAAATTAATGGGAAAAAGGATTTAGTATATTTAGGTATCGACCGCATATAATTTCTTGCATAGTTAAATACTGTAACCTACGACTTGAAGGCTTCTAACGATTTCCTAGTCATTTCGATGACCTTATACGGAATTGTTAGACTTTATTCGAGACTAAATAATTAAATTCCTTTCCAGCCATGTACTGCAACCGAAAATCCTAGTTGCTTCTAAATATTTGTGAATTTGCTATCACAGAAACTTTCGTAGAACTAAATGGCTGATGCTAACTAACTAAATAATGACTGAGTACGGAACAGGTCGGCAAAATTATGGAAAATTGAGCAGTCTCTAAAACTTAAGAAAATCGAGAAAAAGTTTGAAAATGGGACTTGGTACGAGTCTGCAGTTATGACAATTTGAGAAAAGTAGGTAAAAAACCAGGCGACGGGCTTCACCTGAATTTTCCCGACATGTCACCGACAATTTTTGAGTTTCTTTTTGTAATTTTGGACTTTTTATTTTCCTTACCTGATTATCTTACTTGACTTTCTCTAACTTTTCCCCAGCTTTATTCGACTTTCCACAAATTTCTCGAGTCCAGTCTTTTTTCATCATTTTACTATTTCCCAAAATCTTCAATTTTTTCTCTATTTCCCGATTTCTTACGAGCTATGTTTTTCAACTTTTCTGATTCCAATTTTGTCCGAATATTTTCTAACTAAATAACCATCTTCTCGCTTTACCTACTTATTCTAATATGTTCAGTCTATTTCCGATATTTTACATAATATTTTTGAATTTTTGTGATTTTTTCATGATACTATTTCGACTTATTCCCTACTTCCCGACCTTTTAGACGTGTTGCTTACCCTTTGTACAACCTTTTCTCGTCTTATTCTACTAACTTTTTTGAACTTTTCCCGACTTTTCGCCACATATAACCAGTTTGACTATTTTTCCTGTCCTTCCCTGCCTGCCTATTAAACTTTTTTGGCATATTCCTAGATTTTTCCGACATAATTCATTTTTATTGAGTTTCTCCCAACTTCCTCCAATATCTCCCATACTTATTATGCCAACATATATTTGACACTTCGATAAAATTAACTAACCATTCTAATTCGTGTTTTTCTCGTTGGAGGAAGGAAAACGAGTTTAAGGAATTATGACACATTTTGGCTATATATCAGAGATACAAGTCTGCTCTTTGATGAGTTGAGAGAAGTTGTTAATATTGTCCCAGTCCCAGTCCCAGAACTCATGAAAAAAAAGCTAAGTGAATAAAGCACATAAAACTAGTGGTTTCTCAATAAGAGAATCTCGTGCTACGCCACGTTGCGGAAAAAAACGCTGGAGAGAGATCATAGTGGGCAAAAAGCTAATAGGACGTAAGTCACATTGTATGATAGATCACGAATTTTTCGAAATTCATTCGATTTTTCAGCACTTCTTTTTTAATTAACGAATTGAGTTACATCACATCAACCAGCCCAATAACGTATTATAATAAAGAAGAGAAATGTCTATACCGGATATTGACCGAGTTAATAATAACTTTCTCGTGCGCAAAGGGATAATAATTTCTACTACTACTGAGTAAATGAGAGCACAAGAATAATTATAAAGATCTTTTTCGAAGTTATAATAGAAACAATCATATTAGTACAGTAATTATAGATCGGATTTGTTCAAGCAGCACTAGAATGAATCTCTGGAGGTCATTTATATATCAATCGAAAGGGAAAAATGTGTAGATTAATATTCCGAAGAGGTACCCTTTCGGAAACGACCGCAAAATTTATATATATATATGTATATATGACATATGATGTATATGATACATTTTTGAAGATATATTAAAAATTAATTTAAAAAAAACTACATATCGTACACAGGTATATATATCCCATATCAAATTTGTTCTAAATTTTGTGCTCTATAAGGTGATATTTTTTATATATTTTTAAGGGCTGTAATTTGTGTGGCGTCACGCCAAAATCGGCGGGAGCGTAATTTACACATGTTTTTATTAAATAAAAAAATTCGCGGCCGTTTTCGAAAGGGTACTTCTTCGGAATATTAATCTACACATTTTTCACTTTCGATTGATATATAAATGACCTCCAGAGATTCATTCTAGTGAACTTTTTCTAAAATGACTTTACTATATACGAGAATATAAAATATTAGTAAGATAATTGGCTTATTATTAATTGATTACACAAGAGTACAATATAATAATTAAATTTGGTAATCATAATTATCTGTTCGTTACAAGCAATATAGCATAATATTATTTTTAACTATTAATTAACTATATACCTAGAAAAAGCAGAAGAAAAAGCAATCAGAGCGTGACAAGCAGAGACTACCAATTACAAAATATGATTGACAATTAAGCATCTGATAACAGGTTAATGAAAAACGATTTAAAACCGACAAATTTTCCGCAGAAATTGTTTGTTTTAAATATAACGGATTGTACACGAAAGTGTATGTATTTTACAACATACGATTATCATATGTACGTAGAGTTAAGCATATTTTATTTTACTCCGAGTGGATTTAATGTGATTCAGATTTTTTTAAAAATTATTTTGTATTTTCGCTATAAAGAATAGAAAATTAGAATTCCTCTACATACCGTATACATTAACACCTGCTTGAAGGTGATGTGCAACTATGCATATTTTTTTCGCAACCGCGGACATGTTTTCATGTGGGGTAACAGTTCTAGTTTTAATTAGCAGTTCCCCGCCTCTTGGAAAAAATTCTAATTAAATGCAACGAAATAATAAGCCCGAATTAAGACCGAATAAATGATTTTTATGTTTGCTCACGACATATTATTTTTAAATAATTTTATCATTTCTTGGGAAATGGTGTCCAAACTTGAATGTAGTTAAATCTAATAAAAAATACATAAATAGTTAGGATGATAAATCTAAATCTACAATAAAATTATTGGATTATTCAATTCATTAGTAGGAGGCATTAATTAATTGATTGGCTTTGAAAAAAAAATCGATCAAGAAAAGCATGCATTCAGACAATAAAATAGATGAAACACAATACCTGATCAGTCTGTTTTGATTAATAGCCAATGCTGAAACTTCACTCGTGCCACTGAGAGAGAATTATCAAAAATATATATTTACAATTATGATATAAAAAGGACTTAAGAACAAAATCTAATAAAATTTTAGTAATGGAACCTCTTGTAAAAATCGGTTTTTACTAACTACTCAAGTTACCATTTCTGGCAAAAAAAAAAAAATTATAAAAATAATCATTGGAATGTCGAAATTATAAAAGTGATATGTCGTACTGGATAGTATATGACTATGGTATTTGATATACAAGTGAAGTAGATAATGATTGCAAATAAAATTTCTTTCTAAATATTTTGCATACTTTCTCAATAACGGAGGGCTATCCTCAACTTGTCCATTTGACTCTTGGGCTAAACGTAGAGCCAATTCATGGTCACGTCGCTCCTGTTCCAATTGCTGACGATATCGACTATCTTCTTGCGCCTCCTTTTCAAGCTGAGCTTGAAGAGCCATCGCTGCCCGACGATCTTCCTCCTCTTGTCGTTTTCGTTCCGCTTCTTCCACTTTTCGGCGAGTTTCCATTTCAGCTTTCCTACAAATGTCCATCAAATCAGTCAAATCTGGTAATAATTTTAAATAAAAAAATATTGTACTTCCTGCGAGTTTCTTCCTCTTCCCTTCGAATACGCTCTTCCTCTTCTTTTTGACGACGTTCTGCTTCGATAGCCTCTTGAATCTTTCGGAATCGTTCCTGTTCGGCGGCTTGTCGCTCTTCCTTTAGTACCCGCTGTAAAACTAAATTATGTTTGTCAATTTCGGTCATTATGTTAGCGTACAATGTATCAATTTCTTTTGATTTAATTTTCGGAGTCATCTGTATAAAATATAGGACATTGTAAGTTTAAATGGAGGATTATAATCTCAAAATTTAAGTCAAACCTTTATTTTTCTAACGGAATTTTCAATTAAATATTCAGTATCTCGAACAGCTTTCAACATTTTATCGCGACCATTCTTCAATTGGCTGGCTATATCCTCCGTTTTCACCATATTCATTTTAAGGGCCTTGATTTTAATTATACCCTTATATCGGGGCTGATGTTGTTTACGAGCCAAGAAACCACGAATGCTTTTCTGAGCGATTAAAATACATTTCTTACGGTAGTTTATACGATTTTTGACTAGAAATTGAATATGTTAAACTTCAGTTTAAATTTAACTTGTGAAAAGAAAATACTTTTAATAACACAAATGGCGCAGAAGGCTGATTTTATCCATCTGGAGCGAACCAACCATCGTTTAACATTAGCCACAATAGCTTTCAAATTTTCCGGATCCGATTTCATTATTCGATCGAATTCAACAAACTTTCCCGGCCTAAAGAATACCTTTGTTATACCAAATTTAAAGTCTTTATTATTCAGACGTAGGGAATGAAGCATTGCCTACAAACATTTCCAATACAATATGTGATTTGATATTTTATTTTAAAAATTGTACTTCACAAAATATCTTTGGTTCCAATTTGACTAATTCAGGTGGTAAAAATGATTTGTACATATTGTACAATTCACCAAATGGTACCCTTGACGGGTAACCATATTCCATTAGTTCTAGTACGGATGTCGTTCCCGAACAATTTAGTTGCGTTAACGCCAAACTGCCATCGAATTCATGATCAACCATTTTACTATTTGGTTTTATGCAACGAACAAAGTTTGTACCCTGCGCAAATATACATTTATATTATAATTATTAGAAATAATATGGTAAAAGAGTGTACAATAACTACAAGTACTAATCCCATCCTATTCAACACCATCAGAACCCAATTGAACTACTTACAAGGGAATCACGTTTTCATAATACGGGGTCTTCCAACTGAATACCATTAGTCACTAGTGTAACTGTAACAGTCACTAGTGTTGACCCTAATAAACCGACATCACCAGTAAATTATAATCCTATACAGAGAAGTTCGTTTTTGAACAAACGGTACGATTTATGCTGGGGTCAATGGGTTTAGATAATTCTATATGACATAAATCTTATATGTGCTTCCAGATTATGGCACAAATAACAAGTAATGTATGCCTTGGACTTAAAACAATCCGCCGCTTAAAACCTTTATTTGCAACAACAGTCACACCTAGACCAGATGATCCCAAAATTTTTTACCCTGAGAATAATTTTGGAAACACTTTCTTTGGTATTTCACCGAATTGATACCAACGATGCCTTATCCGTAAAGCAATAGTTCTATCTCATCTTACCAGCGATATAATACCCATTCTCAGTTCCATATGCTATTGAGTTAATCGATAGGTAGAAAAACTGTCTTTTAGCAGATACCATTAACCAAAGAGAACAAGGAAAAAACCTTGTACCTTTATAGATTTGATCGTGCCAAACCTCAGCGATCATTTAGAACAAATATTGCCGCTTATCACAGTAAAAACTAGGCTGTAGTGTCGACGCATAACCGGACACGGATCAACGATAAAATAGCATAGCTTGAATACGGTCTAGGTTATGAAATATTTGAAAATTGTATGCAAGTGTATTCCGAAAAGATCGAGAATTTGCTACCAATTTTCGTAAATCAGCGATATCTGTTGGAGTAGTTCAGAAATATTCCAAAATTTGATGTTACTAATTTTGTACGAATACTGTACTGTACTCTGTACTTTAAAACAATTATTTATCGAGAATATGACCCGAAGGTCATTCGGTAATTATAGGCTATTTTCGGGAATATTTATAACATATTTGCATGAAATTTTCCCACAATAAATAGAAATCCGACGAATTGATGATCGGACATATATAAATATTACAGGTATATTCGTAATTGGTTAGAAATATTCAGGAAGTCTATGGAAATTAGAAATTACTAAAATATATCAATGAAGTTCAGAACTGCTCTAGGAAAATTACATATTCTGGAATACGAATAAGAATACATTCGCTAATATGTCGGAACAATTAGATCATCTGCCGGAAATTTAACAATAATATTTGAAAATATACGAAAAATTGATGATGTGCCGACTAATGTTAAAAATGCCGTCGCAATGCGGTTACAAACCAAAGATAATTCTGTCAGTTTGTGAAGGTTTTTGCAGTTCTACAGAAACTTGTTAGTACCGGAATTTTTTTACGTGAAGATGTTAACTGGGAAATAAAATCTAACTACAATACGTACGAATGTAAGGATTATTAAACAAATCGGGTCAAACAGGGCCTAACTTTAAAACTAAAGGCTAAGGTAAATAACAGAAAAGAGATTATAATATAGGGCCTATTGTGTTTGGGAATAGAATAGATAACAAAAGTTTTTCCTATTCCCATGCCTTCAATATATTATAATTTTGAGTTTATACCCCAAGACTTTTTAAAAAAAAGTCGGAATAGCATTGAACGTCGTGAAGCGAAGGTTACTTAATTTGACTAACAATTCATTTATCAAAATTGGCTAACTTAGACCAACCAAACCAGCAACCTTTGGCCACTGCGATTGTTAATGTTATTTCACCCACTGATCTCAAAATCCTAAAATCCGAGAGATCTCGACCTACAGCGAAATTTTAATGATGACTTCAAATAATTGAAATTTATAATTATTCCATTTAAAACCGCCTTCTTACATACATTTTTCTCCAATTTTTCCATCAGCTCACTTAATTGCGATTTAAATTTCGACCCAACTGAAATAAAATTCAACTTTCCTCTAGTTGTTGTACTACCGGACGAAAACAATGTTTTCAATAAAACATTATTCGATTCCTGAACAAGGAATTCCAAAGATGCATGCAATGCATCGTTATTTTTCTCAATAAATTGATTCTAAAATATTTTAAAAACAAATTAATTTAATAAAAAATAATAATAATACAATGCAACAATCTAACCGTATTATAACAAACAGCCCCAGCAAAATGTCTAACCAAAAATCCTTCATCATCCCGAATTGATCGGTGCGCCTTCAAACGAGACGATCGCGGATAACCCAAACGAAAATGACCATTCCACGCACTGTGCACCTCTGCAGTGAAATGTGCAAAAGATGGTTTCGGTAATTTTGATTCCTCATCCAATAACGTAAAAATTCCATTGGCCCTTGATTCAATTAATTCAATGATATCCTGATTATCGGTAAATTTAATTTCCGGTACATTTAGACCTTCTCGCCTATACAACTCTTGTTCGTGTTTTAAGATGTTATCATTGAAGAATTTTTGTAATTTCTCGTTGCAGTAATTAATGCAAAACTGTTCGAAGGAATTTACGGTGAAATATTCTGAAGAGAATTTTGATTGAATGTTTACTGATTTAAATTTGAAATTGAAATGTTTACCAAATCCTGCGATATCCAATACTCCAATGTAGTAGCTTGAAGCCTTAAATGGGATACTCTGATTAATATTTAAAACAATATAATCAAAGAGACGACTATACAAAGCCTTAGCTAAGGCATCCCGAGCATTATTTGCTTCGTAGATTTTTAACGGAACCCTTAAATTTAAAATATTCGCTAAAGGTTCAATTTTGTATTTTAATTAAATTATATAATTTACATAATAACCGTTCCTTTAATCCCACCACCTTTACTTTGCATGACACGCGATACCAGCGCTTGTCTCAGTTCATACGAATCCACGCCCATTAGTTTCGAAGCAATCGATAGCGATTGTTCCGATTGTTTTGAAACCTGACATCCACCGCGAACATCTTCCGGATTTTCTTCAAATGTTACATTACCTAAATGTAAAACAGCTGCAACAAGTGCATAGATTTCAAATTTCGTTGATTCGGAGAGACCTAAACGTGATAACGCTTGGTCCATTGTCCGAAAATCATCCAAATCATCTAAAATTGGATCTCTCAAGGGTCCTCTGGTTTCATGACTTTTTGATTTGTAACTGGTTGGAATTTGTTTATCAGTTGATTTGGTAGCAAAGTACTGTGTACAGCCAGCAAGATACTAAAAATAGGGAGAATATTTAATTTCTAAACTAAGAGACAGAGAGAGAGAGAGAGAGAGAGAGAGAGAGAGAGAAGCTCACCCTATAATCATCAGGTTTTCCTAATACCAATTTTGACCGCAGTTGAGGCGATGCACCAGCGCAAAGCATATAGAAAACATGATAGTTCCTCTCCTCCGGACTCTGCGTACATATTCGACTCTTTTCCAATAAATAATGTGATATATGACCACCGACGACCTGACACTTAACATCATAATGTACTTCTATGAATTTCCCGAATCTGGAACTATTATTGTTTCGTGTCGTTTTTGCATTACCGAATGCCTCTAAAATAGGATTAGCATCGAGAATTTTCTGTTCGATTGGTCCGGCTGCAGCAGCCATTAAGTGACATAAATATTGAAGGAGATATTTTGTTGATTCGGTTTTACCCGCTCCCGATTCACCCGATACAATGATCGATTGAGATACCTTAAGAACTCGCATATCTCGTATCGCTTTATCAGCTAAAAAAAATATGAAATTATAGTTTGGTTATTTGTAATAATAGTTTTTGGTGTGCCTTACCAATTGCATATACATGAGGTGATAGTTCACCCAAAGATCTACCATTATACCGTTTTATTGTCGTATCTGAATATAAATCCTTTATTTCCTTATATGGATTAACAGCTATTAATATGTTCGCTACATAAGTCTGAAATTAATTAGATTTAAATATTTAAATATTTCCCCGTTCAAACATTTAGGTGGGTTACATAAATTTTATCCTTGTAATAGCGTGTTCTTAAATTCTCTAAAAATGTTGCTTCATTCAAGAATAGAAGTTCACCTAAAAATCGATAAAGAAAAAAACTATTAATTCAATTATTTTCAATTAACATTTATCTATACAATTCAATGACAAAACAAATGTTACTTAATTTTTATAAAAGAAAAAAAATTAACTCATATCATTGCTGCACCTCTTACGTATTTATACCACCTACTTTGACTTTTCTAAAATAAAATTATAAATATTAATAATACTAACTACCTATACAAATCTGATAATTGAAAATGTGATTGTTTCGTAATTATACAATTTGTAAAAAATTGTATGATGTGTATCACAATTCTAAAGTTAATTCAAAAATATTGCAGAGAAAAAATTAATGTTCACATATGAAACGATTTAACCTGTAGCGGAAAAATATAAATTATAATTGTTACGACAGAAATTCTTTTTCCGTTTGTATTGTTAGAGATTCCAATGAAAAGTTAATAAAAACTATAAAAATTAGTAAAATATTACAGAGTTATTTAAGAGAAATTATTAAATAAAAATAATGAATACATTTGTCCCGGTGCGAATTGTTTGTATTGGGATACAACGTCCAGGTTTCGTGTACTGAGCTTTCAAAATTTTTCATGTACGCCCAGTACGAACACATGTAGCTCAGCCCTGACGGCGTTTTCTGAGTGGGTCTTTATTTGAAATTACTGTCTTGTGATTTCAATACGGTATTGATACATTGGGACGTTAACTGTTAATAACTTTTTTTAAATCGGTAATTAGGCATATTAGTCACTTGGGTAACATGAAATTGAGACTACGAAACCAGACATTTACGATACGGTATGATACAAAAAGCACTGTCTCAACAATAGTGCCCAACACTGAACAACAAATAATTCAATATTTCCATGATTGGTCCGAAAAGAAAGGACTGCTTTTTATATGCGTTTGTTGAAGATGCAAGTTTTTTAGCTGAAAGTTTGCTAATCTCAAGTCGAACTTAATAAATATATTAAGTCTACGAGAAAGTTTTGTAATGTTGTCTCAAGTTTGAAACATGCTGTCTCTTTTACCATTGTATTTCTACATATCTTTTCTACCGATTTTACTGAAACAAGGATTTCATCATCTCAGTATTAAGCGAAGATCCTTTGTATACACATATCTATGGATAAAGTTAATTTACGGCATTGCATCCTGTATGAATTTCAACTTATGCATCTCTGCTTGCTGTATGTTAACCAGTGATGAAAAGGGGATTACGTATGATGTAATATTGAGAGAGAAAAGATGAAAAGGGTATATTTTGAACCCCGATAAATCGTCTCGTCGAAACCGAGCTCAATAAGAGAATGCTGTGCACGATGCTGTGTATATGGTGAGATACAGGGGACGGATACAAATGGCGGGAGGGGGGGGGGGTGCAGAGGAGCATTTGGAGTCAATCAAAATTTTCTCTCAATCAAATCTCTTCAAAAAACCTTTTTCTTTATTTTATTATTCTAAGCTCATTTTAAACTTATTATTCTGAACAGAACGACATATTCCCATTCCCCACATGCTGCATGGGTGAATCAACAGAAAATCGCAGAGCTAAACTGAGAAATTCTATCGCACCCATTATATTTTCCGGACCTAGTACCCTCTTATTATCATTTGTTTCTCGGGCTGAAAAATTGTTTAAATTGCTTTAGTTTTCTCCTTGGGAAGAGGTCATTAATAACGATGTTCTGTTAATAATTATTATTAAATGAATTCAAAATGTATTATTTTCTGCCAATGTTGTCAACATACTAGAGGCAAGGAGCGAAATGGACAAATGATATATCGCCCTATAATTCTAATTTTCTTGTTTCCCAAAAAGTCACCAAAAGTGAAACTGTAAACAAATTACTAACTTGTAGAGCTACCCTACATAGTCTTGTGAATAAAATTAAAAACAAACTCGAGCATAAGCAAGTACCACTTGTGGCAACATCTGAAAGTTGTCCGCAAGTCCTGTCATATCGCCACTGCTGTGTTCCCTAATAGACTACGATTCTACATCCCGTCAGGTAGTTTTGAAGTTATCGGTTAAACAGATGACCTCGTAAGGTCGTAAAGTGGTGGGTGCACTGTGTGACCTGTTTCAGACGGTCTTTTAATTACACAGAATTGGTGTGATGCGGCCACAGAGATTACAGGGCCTGATCAAGACCTTAACACGGGATATTCTCTTTATGAATCGTTACACGGGTACATTCAAACAATGCGGTCTACATTTTCAGATATTGAGGCAAAAGCCAAAATCCTAACTGGCTGTGAAGAATATCAACAT
>JANTOP010018338.1:0-29599 GCA_027564815.1 Symmerus nobilis | reverse complement strand
ACTATTTAGGTGCCGAATTTTAAATTTTAAACTTACTTAATTCTAAATTAATAGAAAATTAACTAATTTTGAATAGATTTTTTTGACCACACAATTATACAGGGTGTCTCAAACCACTGCACTGATAGTATGTATGTATATTTGATTTGATTTAAACATGTAAGTATTTTTATACTTTTCTCCAAGCTAGAATCGGTCCCTGACCAACTGTACATCGCTGCAAAAGTAATTGGATGATCGTAAAAAATGGCTTAGCAAAAATTTCCATCCCGTTATATAAAAAATACAGTATTTTGAAATTCTATTCTGGGAACCCTTCCATACTAACAATTCAGAACTTAAAATCTAGACATCGTAAACCGGCCGATATGGATTATGGCCTTCAACAGGTTGGTGACTTTCTTTCAAATTTTCAATTCATAAAACAAGTTTATCAAGTCTGCGAATATAATCGGTAGAAAGTAGATCTTGACCTTTATTTGTTTACTTTCCCCTTCCGTACCAAATTATCGACCTAAAAGAAATCTAGGTTAAAAATATACAAAGGATGCTTCTAGCAAAAAAAAAAAATTGGTCGGAGCAGCAATTCACTAGAAAAAAAATACACAAAACAAAACCATTGTTAAATTTCATTAAAAACACATTTACCTCTCCTTAAAATAATCCAAGGTTATAGATTCTGTATCAAATTCGCTAAACTCGGGCAATGAATCGCCATCGAAGCTGCTGAAACCGTTCAAGCTTTGTTGTCGAGTGTAGTATAATTTCTTCGATTTGTACGTATCATTACAGATTTTTGGATCAACAATTTGCATTATTTGATAAATAGCAAATATCAATTGTTAATTCTTTTCAAAATAAAACTAAACCAAATACAAACGATTAACTCAAAATAATAAAATATATTTTTTGAAAGAAAAATACAGCAAATCGGAATTAAAAATCTTTAAAAATAAAATGCCTTGAGTGTGTTCTGAAACTAAACATCAAATTTAATGTCATTGTAGAGGAGAAAATGGAATGTAGAAGTTGTTACACTTTGTTTGCACGAAGCATCCGAACAGTATTATAGAATATTGAATAGAATAAAACAAAATATAATTTTTTGATATAAAGAAAATAGCTTAGATTTCTTGATTTTTGCGAATGAAAGGAGCTCGAGAAATCATAAAAATGTAGTGTATCCCTCTATTGGAGCTAATAACTATGGTTATTTTCAATTAAATGATTTGAAAAAAAAAATTAATTACAGTTCAAGGGTACCTTTGTATGGTCAAGAAACTAATACTAGCGTTTTTGCATTCCTTCCACCCTAAAAAAAATTCATAACGTCGAACCAGGACCCTCACAGAAAAACTCTGTTAACGGAACCCTAGTTTCTGTCAAATGTCAAATTAAATTGTTGGGAAAAAATTACGATTGCAATTTCATTCATTGAAACGGACTATAATGTAAAGCCGGCGCCAGACGATGGGATGAAGAACGTTTGTTCCAAATGTTTGCCTCCAACTTTTGAGCCTAACATTGGGTGATTGATATGGCAAGTGCCCTGCTATAAATACAATATTATTATTATAATATTTTTATTAACCTTCAAGAATATAACCTCCCAATGTTGGACTGACTATTCGTGTAGCAGTGAAATATTCATCGAGTTCATGAAATGTGGACCAAATGTTGAGGCGAGGGTCCAAAAATCCCATTGACGCGCGTCAAAAGACCGACAACAGCCCGAACATATTCCAACACGAAAGTTGGACACACATTGTTCCGGCATAGGCCACACGATGCTTCCAACCATCAGGTGTCCAACGTTGGAGGGTGTTCGTAACATTGTCTGGCGCTGGCTTAAGCCATTTCAACAATTGTTTACTTTCCGAACACACTCCTTCTGCTGATTGCGATGAGTAGAATTACAAAATGTCATAAATTGGTTTGAATCTTCGATTGAATTATTCAATCTCTCCTCTTTTCTACATTGAAGTATTGGACATTAGAGCATATTGCAATTACACCGGTCCCTCGATTTGCACGGTTCCGATTTTACACTAATTATAATTTTAAGAAAATGATAATTCGCAACACGTCTCACAAACTTCAATTAAAAATAAACCCCAATTGGACCGATGCCCTCAGAATGCCACTTCAAACGACGGGAATTATATGGAATTTAAAAAATTAAATATAAATATCATGAACATTAATTTGTGATTTTATTTTAGATGTCAGCAAATGATTGAAAATCATCATTATAATTAGCAATATCTTAAGTATAATAATATTAGATGTAATCGTCTGTAGGAAACTAATACCCGCTATCACTACAGACAGAAACTAAAAGGATTGAGTTCATTTATTCTAAAACTGGAAATATGATAGGGATACTAAAAAGAACACGGAGCTATATACAAATATAGCTGTGCTGAGTAGATATTAGAATTCCTAACAATCGAATTTATGGGTACCATTACGTAGTAAAAATAGAAAAATTTCAATTAAAAAAAAAATGTGTTCAGCGCCTAAAAAACATAAAATCGCTGGTGCTGTTTAGTCTGTAATTTTCTCTTAAAAACGATTTCCTCCACCACCTCCACCGCGGTTAGAGAAAGGTGGATCGTAAAATAATTCAATGTACCGACTACCCATTTTATTTCTATCCATTGCCATTGCCTGAAAGAAAATTAAATTAGCTTGTATCCAAATAGAATTAAAACACTGGCAAATTTACTTGTTTAGCATCCTCATTAGAACTGAAATATGCACTGCCCAAACCACTATGTAGACCTTTCTCATTGTAAATAATTTTGCATTGGACCGGTTTCAGGGGTGAAAAGAACTAAAGATAGAAATATACGGAAATAAATTAATGAATCAAATGTAAAATTATATTTATAACCTTCGTAATATCTGATTCATCTGAGTAATACGGCATTCCTCTCATGTTTACACAGAACAAATCATTCATATTATTCATTCCTCCACCGCCGCTGCCACCGCTATTATTAAATCCACCGCCGAAATTACCGCCCATTGAATTTCCTCCCATACTCGATATATTACTATCGAAACCACCGCCACCATTTCCACCACTACCACTAAAACTACTCGTCGACGCATTATAATTATTGAAATTTAAACTCGAAACTGTGTTTAAACCATTTGCACCGACAGTTCCACTCGTACCACCAAAACCTCCAACACCACCAGCTGTTCCGCCCATATTACTGCCACTATTAAATCCACTGTTACTTCCACCGAATGGATTATCGAAGCCGTCATTACTTCTTCCTATGCTACCTCCACCAAATCCCATATTTCGATTACCAAAGCTATCATTTGAACTGTTCATACCCATACCACTACCGAAACCGCCGCTACCGCCACCGCCACCACCACCTCCCCCACCAAAGCTTCCACCGAAACTATTACCGCCACCACCAACGCTACCATCAGGACGCCAGTCATCCCAAGGATCATTATTTCGTCCACCGCCTACACCACGAACATTGTTACGACCCATACGACCACCGCCACCACCATTACGATCGTACGGAGATGGACGATTACTTCCGCCACCATAACTATTACCACCGGAGAAATTAATATTCATCAACGATTCTAATGGACATAAGGCATGTTGTAGTTCATCCTTGGTACTGCTAAATATTTCGATGTACCTAAATTTTGGAATTTAAATAAATATCGTGAAAGAAATGCGTTCACCGATTTATTTCATAAAAAGAAATTAATTTCATTCAATTTTTTAAATCCGTTTCCTTTTATTCTAGTGTCGTCGTTTCGTGTCGATGTTTTTTTTTTTCTTTTCTTAAAAGGGTTCAGGCCCAATCGATAAGTAATCTTGCGAGACCCAATATCTGAGATAGTTCCACAGGTAGACCACCACAGATTACGTACCAAGCTCCATTTACCAACCCACCATTACCATGGGATTTCCATCCTTTCCGGACCGACCGACCGCCTTACCTTTTTATGTTATGACTTGGGACGGTATAAATATACACATCTCAATCCCAGAATAAGAAACGCTAACGCAAAGTTTTCTCTAATCTTACTTTTTACTAATTTTTTTTTTTTTTAGTTTTACACCCACCTGGTCCCAATTTTCTCCATATGTTTCTTTAACGCCTTTTCATACTCTTCCGGTGTTTTGAACTGTACGAAAGCCTCCCCGGAAGCCCTCCCTAATTTGTCCAATATTAAATGAATGGCATTCTCCTCGGCTAGTTCCAACCCTGTTCGAGTAACCGGTTATATTTTATTACAAAAAACACCCAAAACCAATAAAGAGAAAAAAATCTGTTTTTTTTTTGTTCGCAAATCTCAGTAATATATTCAAAAATTAAAAAAAAAAAGGTTTTTTTTTAAAGAGAAAATTGGAATTCCGTGAAATTCGAATTTTGTCAATTAGTATCTTTTATTTTCCAAATGGGATTTACTAATCTCTTTGAACAAATGTTAATTAAGTCGTTAACCACTTCACCCTTAAGCCTTAAAAGGTTTATTTAGATATCAAATATCAAGGAAACAAACAGAAAAAAAAATGGAAATATTTATATTTAAGAACTGCCCCAAGCATCACTACAGATTATCGTTCCACAAGCGAAACCAAAATGAAAATTTTAGACCATGAATTTATTGTTGTTCATTTAAACTTACTATTCCTTCAGATAGAATATACGTTCCCGAGTCCCTTCTATCGAACAGAACCAACCACGTTGAACCCACATATCAAAATAAGGGAGAAATACGGGTGAAGTGGTTAAGTGGAAATTAAATAATAAAAAAATCTCAAAAATGCGAAAATTAATTTACACAAAAAAACTTACCGTCAAAGAATTTCTTAATATCATTCTTTGTGGAGCCCCATGGTAAACCACGTAACTTCACAACAGTATTATCTTTCTCAACGACATTATTCTTCCTCAAAATATACTTGAAGTCACTGGTTTTTGCGCGGAAAACTACAAACAGAACAGTTGATTATTAACAAAAGAATAAAAGACCGAATTACCTTCAATGTATCGCGTTCCCATCTTCTTTCGATCCAAACCAAATGCATTATTAAAATCCTCTTCCGTTTCCAATTCAATGAACGCTTCACCGCTTGGTCGTGATTTATTACGAGCACACGTTGTTAAATGGACCCCATCCTCCCCATTTACCACATTAACGCCGTCCAGAAATTGAACTACCTCCTTGGCAGTAGCGGTGAACGGTAAACCCCGTAGACGAATTATGAAGCCACTGTCATCATCGTCCCCATAATTCGATTCGCTCTTAATATTCGACATCGTGGTTGGTTGTCTATAAAAAAAAAAAGAATTTATCAATTTTACTTCCATTATTTAGATTGATTTGGATTTTGGATGGGGATGCACTCCCCCAACAGGAATGGCAATAATTAATTGAGCGTCTCATGGCGTCTCTTCCTATTTCATCGAAGAAAAATGGCGGAATACCAAATGAACGAAAAAATACAATATCGGATGGAAAATTCGATTTAATCAATTTAAAATCAGACGTTTATAAATGAAAATAATGAATTTAATTGATTTTTAAATCATTTTATCTATTTTATTGAATATATCTACTTGGCATTTTGATTACAAAAGATGCGGCCGCCCGCCATTACTGTAATTTTCGGAATCTCGAATTTAGTAGGGAAATTCCATAAATATCAATTTAAATTAATTTTTATTCTTACCAGATTCGCTTAATTTACGATATTTCCTAATCACCGCTGTTATAACTATTCACTAAATTAATCAAAATCGATTATTTTATATATTTCACAATTTCTTTATAATTTATATTTCTTTTCGCCAACAATCAAACGAATTATGTCGCCATTCCGTTTTTCTTACGCCGCTTTTGATTTTATCGGGCCTATTCGCTCTACTACCGTTTACTTTAGAACAAAAATGTTCCAAAACAATTTTTTTTTCACAAAAAAACATTCAATTTTGGTAGTTAGTTAGTTTTCCGTGCGGTGGCGCTGCGGATGTAGACTTCAAATCCTGAAAATTGCGATTTTCTTGAAATCGCGGAGAAACGAAAAAATTTTGCGGAGAAAAAAAATCGCAATCTAAAAAAAACGATCTAGATCGAATTTAATTCGTACGGAAAGTAATTCAAATTCTAAATTTAATTTATTTCTACTAATTTTTCGGTTTTACTCGAACAAATTCGAGAAAATTGAGTTTAAAAACAGTCGAATTTTGTTTATTTTTAGCAAACGACCGTTCTGCGCACGCGCGGAATAAGTTTTTTGAATCGGAATTGGAAAATAAAAATCTCAGATAGCAAAATGGTGGCGATGGTTTGACTTTTGTGGAAAGCCCAGTAGGAATATAGAAAATATTGGACTTAATGCACCAAACTCTCCCAACTGACGTTTAGTTAAGGGAAATATTAAACAGACAAAAAAAGTAAACATAACCTCAAAATAGTTATCAATCAAATCTCATCTCATGTTTGTTGAAAAAAATCGTTGGAAATGGAAGTAGCGATAACTAGTGATTTAAATAACTCCCAATGGAATTGCTCTGTATGGAACATAGAAAGCGGAACCCAATTACAATCGTATAAAGGTGGATCGAGTGGTTCCAGTACATTAACTTTCCTTCAAAACAATCAATTTCTAATGACGGCCGATCAAACGAAACCGATTCTACACATTTGGCCCGTAAACCATCACGATCAAATTGGTGGTCCGGTTTATGTAATGCCCGGTCGGGTAACATCCCTAACAACAACCACCGATGGAACGTTTTGTGTGGCTGGCATCGGGGAGACGGTGACCGTTTGGCATGTACCGTCTGGTAGGATGGTAGCGAACATCAATCAACATTTCCAAACCGTAAATTGTATTCAATTTACCGATGATGATACACATTTTGTTACAGGTGGTCGTGATGGAAATATATTTTTATGGAAATTGGCTTCGTGCGTCCAATTTCAAAACAACAATCCAAAATACATCCATTCATTTATACAGCACGCTTTGCCCGTCACCAATCTCCATATCGGTTTCGGTGGTTTGATGGGTCGTTTATATTCGGTATCCCTGGATCGGACATGTAAAATATTCGATCTGATCACCGGTACATTATTATTGAATATCGTCTTTCAACAGCCATTATATTCGGTTGTCGTGAATCGATTCGGTTCAACGATATACGTTGGCCAGGGTAACGGTGAAATTAATGAATTTTCCATTAAAACTCCACCACGGATGAGAGAATTTCATGTAACCGATGATACAAATCGTACATTTACCGGACATAATGGGCCAGTCACCCATTTATCGTTATCATTGAACGGAATAAATTTGATGTCGGGTAGTGAAGATTCAACGGTTATTATTTGGCATATACTAACGAAGCATATTATCCGAACATTACCACATAAAGGACCGATAATGAACGCACAATTCGTTCTGTTATCGAAATTAGCTTTCGAATCCGAACCAAAACCAAAATTAATATCAAACGTTTTTAAACGGATGCCCGATAGTTTGGATAACGAATTTACGGTGAAAATTATGGTTTCCAAACGTTTAAATGATTTGAACGCAACGGAAAACGAACCAAAATATGAGACCAACGAAACTGGACAATCCATTCATCAAATGGAAAAGACAATCCAACAATTGCGTCAGGCAAATAAAGATTTATTTCAATTTTCCGTTAACAATTTAATTAAGGATCGATAATTAATTTTTCATTAGTTAATAAATTAATAAATAATTTGATTACGGAGAAATCCCGTCATTTTTACTAGACTTGTCTTGCTTAGAGTCGGTGTCATCGGTTATTTGGGCCGGACATTCAAAATGTACACAGTGAAATATCTCATTCGCAGTATTATATGTTCCAACAATCTTTATAAAAACGACAACACGTCGTTCAAATGTTAAATGTTGCCAGGATCGACAATCTTCCGATCGTTTATCGACAGCCATTTCCCAATTTGTTTGATTCGTGGATGTTTCGATATAATAACAATAAGTACGATCATCACAGTCCCACAACAATAATCGTAACGATGAAATGTAATATGGTTGGGCTACAATTACGATAAAAATAAATAAAACTAATTATTTCATTAAAACCAATATCTCACCCAATTGAATGATAATATTTCCCGAACCCAATTGATGACATGTATATCCATGATCCCAATCATAATTCTTGACATCACCATCCAATAGAGTGTCCCTTCTTCGACTAACACCCTCAATGACAACCGCTCTATCAGATGTTGCCACATTTTCCGTTGGCTCAATGATCCCATTCACAAGTTTTGGTATTGTATCGCAGTACATTGCTTTCAGAACGACAACATGAAACACTTTATTGACCGTATTATGGGTGCCGACCAATTTAATATAACGAACGGCGCGCGGTTCAAAGTATAAATGTTGTCGGGATCGACAGTAATGTTGGGAATGGTCAATAACTCGTTCCCATTGTTTTTGATTCACCGACACATCAATATAATATGAATATGAACGTGAATCCTTCGCCCACAATAATATCTCAATATGATTAATAATACTGATCGTTCCCAATTCAATAATAATCCCTTGATCCTCTACATCGACAATCGAATGACGTGTATACCCTTTTTCTAAATCGTACGATTCACTTGGATCTAATATAGCCGATCGCATTTCACCCAATACCGTTTTTGATCCATATTCGACTAACGCAACATTTTCATTCGGAAACAATGCACCGCGATACCGTAAACATTCTGATGTTGTTTTCTCTTCAATTGCATCCAACAATTTTTCCGGATCTAATATACCAGCCGGTCGTACAATTTCAAATAATTGATCCAATCGCATTAACGGTAACCGTATATGGGACACAACTGATTCAATATTTCCGGTTGGATTATATTTCGCCCATTCATGGACCCCCATAAAAATGATGGCTTCGGGAGCAAAAAATGAATCACGTTCCAACAGACCGATTAACGTATCTTGTGATAACATTTTAAATGTTTGGTGAGCAATTACATCAGCCGCTCGTCGATCGATGAAGGCATAGCAAACATTTGTTAACGTTTCTAAATCATACAAGCGGGCTGCGTCTAATATTCCACAGACATTGTCTAGTGATAATACTTGCCGAAGATATTCTGATATTGCCATACGTAATTCATTCATACAATATTGATTTGCTAATCCTAAGATATCCAATATATGCTCCTCTTTCATTCGAGATAGCGACATATGACCTAAAATTAAAAGTTTAGAACGAATGTTATTAATGATAAAATAACGGATCATTCACCTGAATAAATATATCGCAGTAATGATTGAAACGCTTGCAACGGAACCTTCATTAGTATTTCCGTTTGCTTACTCTCCGCCCATTCACCGTGAAACATGGCCCGGAAATATTCACATCGGGCTACCAAAATAATTCTATGTGCCGGGATCCGTTCACCTTCAACTAAAAATGTAATATCTGCGTAGTCATCGGACATGCATAGTTTTGTGATGTGATCGGAAAGGACGCCTTTTATAATAGATTTTCGATTAATTTAAAAATAACCAATAATAGAAAATGGATTGACTTACTTATTTGATCAATTTCGCTAGCTTTTGTCTTTGGACTAGAACCATTTAGGGCTATATTTTCGTTTTGTTGACTGCTCATGCTTTCGTACAGCTTAGCCTGTTTATAAATAAAATCAATTAGGGTGTTCTTATACGTATACGTAACTACAGATGGTTGACGTCTCAAAGGAACTGGTCCCGGCTCGGATACTTTCGATATTTAAGATTTTATTCTTATTGCGTATCAAGGATTAGATTGAGGTCGACATTTTTTGTTATTCAACCTTCCCGTTTCCCGAGATGCTTCCAATTTTTCACTAACGCAAAATCTTACCTTTTATCTACCGTGCTTCAACACTGGGATGGATAATACTCGAGAAAACAATGTATATTTATATTTAGATAAAGTTAAACAGAAATACAGGAAATTCGGCGATTGCTTTGCTTTTTTTCTTTTCTCGTCGAAAAATGCTGTTCGAAGTTCGAGAAAATGCCAAAATGGATGAAATAGGGAAATGTCAAAGATGTCAATTGAAACAACAACAAGGAAATCACGTGTAAAATTTACCTCATCTTTTGGTTTTTGATCATTTTTGTCTGTAAAATTAAGGAAATTTAATTTTGATTCGATTTCAAATCGCAATGATTAATTAATTATGGACGAACATTTTGTACATTCAATAAAAGTCCCAATTCAATATAAAAAGGCTGCGAAAATAGTGAAGCAAACATTGGTAGAAGGTGGATCAGCAAAATCGTTAATTTTCCAGGAGAAGCACGCCGTAAGTATGCATTTTTTATTTTAATTCATTGTCTTTTAAATTAGTCATCTACAAAATTTAGTTTCCTTGAATTCGATCACGATGATCTTCCTTTACATCCCACAATTCCAGATTTCCCATCCCTAACCGCCTTAATACATCGACGTCCATTTTAATTAAACTGATAAGATAGTACACATATGTTTTCTTGTTTCTCTTTTTCGGGACGAATTGTTCTATTTAAATCAGCGCACCGCATCCCTGTACGGTCTCATCTCGAAACTTTCTCAGAATAAATTGCTGGTGGATCGGTTAATTGAACAAAGTGAAATATTGAAGAATGAACCGCGCCTTGATCCCAATTTATGTTTAGTATTGGTCACGGAACTAATGTTCGGTGCGAAATGTTTAAAGGGATCCTCGAAACCGGTTGAATGTGTACGATCTTATCAGGAAAAATTTGAGAAGATTCTCGGCGAACAGTCGCCCAATGTTCAAGGTAAATTATTTAATGTCAATTTATTTATTTCAATCAATAGCCACATTAAAACGATATGAAGAAAGAATTGAATAAGCAGGAGGATGAAAATGAAGAGCCGGAACCGGTTATCGATTATACGTTACCGGTACATCGAAATCAAGCGGCTCTTTCATTATTTTATCTGTTAATCTACAGCGTTGCTATGTTTACGCTACCATTCGTTTCATATTTTGGCGTGCAAGATCTTCTGTTACAGTACGGCATTGATGGATTTGAGAATACAGCTTATTCGGTTATGGCAGCGGTTTTAACCGTTAACCTAATCATCATTTTGTATGCAATAAAAGCGTACCGGGAAAAGGAATACAATGCAAGGGGTCAAGAAATTGATCAAACACAACCGGTTATTGCCAACCAATCAACCGTTAGTGGAAAATCAAGGAAAAAGAAACGGAAGGAAGATTTAGATAAGAAGACGGATTGATTAAACAGTATTTAATGTGACGGGAGGATTAAAAATAGAACGAATAATATAAATAAATTTGTAGAAATAGAAAACCCAATTTTCTTTTTAGGAAAATAAACTCTTTGTAACGACAGAAATGTTTTATTCTATTTTTATATTTTTAAAGTTGAAATCTCAGTTAAGAAAAAACCACGTTACGTTCGTGTTAACACAATAACCATGTCTCGTACCGAAGCAATGGAAGCATTTCTTAGGGACGGTTGGCATGAAATTGATTCAACAGGAATATCATCATATACGGACTTTCTGAAAATCGTCAATGAATTGGGAGAGTACGATTTCATATCCGATTATCACGTAAAAAATTTATTTGTATTTCCGGCAAGCAGTAAACACTTCTGGGCTAGACATGAGCTCGTCAATGAATCAAAAGTTCTCTTACAGGACAAGGTACGAAATTTCAAACTCATATAATTGTTATTTTATTCGATAATCATTTACAGGCAAGCTGTCTGCCGGCTCAACTGTTAGATCCTAAGAAACGAAGCGTTGTTTTAGATATGTGTGCGGCACCGGGAATGAAAACCACGCATTTAGCAGCGATTATGAAGAATAAAGGGACGATTTACGCTATCGAACAAGATAGTGAACGTTATACAATTTTGTTAAGTTATATAAACAATTCGAAAGCGAATATTTGTAAAACCCTACTGAGGGATACATTAACGTTAGGTAATTGAAACAGATTAATATTAATTTCTATCGATGATAAGATGAAGGATTCTTAATTATTTTGTTTGTAGGCGACGAAGATTGTCCAAATGTTGAATATATTCTAGTTGATCCAACGTGTTCTGGTTCGGGAATGGTTAATCGCCTGTTTTCCAATCCAACAATCACAAAACCAGACGCCGACCGCTTATACAAACTAGCCGGCTTACAGATAAAAATCCTTACGCATGCAATGACTCAATTTCCTCAAGCGAAAAGAATTGTTTACTCAACGTGTTCGGTATATCGTGAGGAAAATGAGGAAGTTGTAGCTCAATGTCTACAACGATGTACCGATTGGAAATTAATAAAACCACAGGAATTTGCGGACAAATGGTTACATTTCGGTACACCGAAAATCAAGCATATCGGAAAGAAATGTTTCTACGCTAAATCAGAGATCGACGGGACGGATGGTTTTTTTCTAGCACTATTTGAACGGAAAATCGATGATGAAAATGTTCCAGAATCGGATGGGTTGAACACTAAACGAAAGAAATTGCCAGAAGAAGGAAGTGGAGACGGCCTTCCTGTTGAACGAAAAAAAAAGAAAAAGAAATTAGAATAAAATAATTTTTAAATAAAATTAATTCTATTTTGTTTTTTTTTTTTTTGCAAAAGATTCTGGTTTGAGTTTATTGGTCAGGCACGAACTGGTTGCTCACTCCGGAACGCTATCCCACTACTGCTAACCATAGGGACTCTTGGCTGCTGGTTTTCACCTCTGGCCCGGTGCGCCCCTCCTTAGCCAACCTGAACACCTTGGACTCCTCCATGGTGCCCATATTGATGGCAAGCTTAGTGCGGACGTTCCGTCGACATGACCAAGTCCAGTACATGGCATCCCGATCTCAAATCAGCCACATAACCCGACCTCTGAGTAGCCAGATTACAGGAGTTGCCAACCTCCCAGTCAAAGCTATTTGTATGCAATATACATAGAAATTTATTCTTGTGTATTTCATACTTAATAGATGACGCTGGTCTTTTCTGGAACTTTGGTATCCGATTTCGAGACCATACAACTATGAACAAAATGTTATTTATTATGTTGAAAATTCCTTTTTATTTTAAATGCAAAGCAAAGAAAAAATAAAGTAAAGTAAATAATGAAACGAATACTCACTGGGATTGAACTCCAGGTCTGCTGGCTGCCCTTTTAAAATCTGGCCTGTTTAAAAGGCTTCTTCAAAATCAGGGGGGGGGGGATTCTTTTTTCCAGCTCAAGAAATTCTTAGTTCAGGGCAAAGAAATTTGGGGTCCGTCCGGCTGAAATTAATTTTAATACACACAAAAGCTTTCTTATTATTCTTTCTCTAATTTTAAGGGAGGGGCGAGGGGGGTTTTTTACATTAATTAAAACAAGTTTAATTTTTAAAATTTTAAAACAAGTTTTATTAAATTAAAAATATTGGTGGGTGCCCGGCCGGCTAAACAGCTCGACCTTTTTTATGTTCTTCACCTGGAATGCAAATAGAAACCTGTAGAAACCATAAGAATAAGAAACACCAATGATAAATTTTTTACTCTAGAGGTTTTACACATTTGGTGTTCTAGTCTAGACTACAGGCCTACAGGGCACCAATTGTTTGTTGCTTGTTTAAATTCGTCTGCTTTTATTGATACTTACCAAAAGACTTCCTTATCCTTCGTCAGAAGAACTATTTAAAACTGCGTTATTTCTTTGTCAAATTTCGAAGATATTCTTAACAATTCAATCTCAGTATAGGTTTTTTTTTAGGAATTTTGGAAATTTAGTTAACGTGATTTATTTCCTAATATCTGCGGAGGAGATAGGTTTTCTGATCTGTTAATATAGTGGAGAAACTATGCCCTGTCCTACATATAATTACCCTAAACATTTTTATTACTGACAACTATTATTCATAATTTATTGATTGGCAAACTAAAATTAAATTTATTTAAAATTAAATAATTATACTAAAATGTGTACATAAGTTCTCCATGATTTATTTTGATATATAATATATTTGATGCATGCCATTTTATTTTTGACAAATTTCCTGTTTAATTTAAAATAAGAAAGTAATTATACATATTATATAAGAGTACTTAGCTAAAATTAGGGTAATTAAATTATAAAATTATTCTTCAACTAAAATAAAAATTTGCATCTAAATATTAAATAAAAAAAAATCATTAGCTATCCTTTTCTGTATTTACTTGGTTATTTTAATTTATACATTTTTAGGATAGTTCTCAATATGTATTGCTAAGTGGTATAAATTAGGAAATGATCCGTTTTAAATTATAAATAATTTTATTATTGTTGGGAATTCGACTGCAATAGTTAACAAATCCAAAGTTTACCAAAATCTTTAATGAAGACCAAAGTAAAATATGTATACTTAAGGAAAAGGACAAAAATAAAATCGTACTAATTATTAATGTAATAATATATGTTGTTAGTAATATGTATACTTAGAATGTATAATTTAAATTTTTAATTCTCAACTTTATTCCACAAAATCATTATGCGTTATATTAATATCCCATAATAATATTTAAGATCAATTATGTTTATAAATACGTTTATCTATTTGTTTACTTTGAAATTGGTCACCGAATCCAAAATTTAATTCTTAAGAACAAAATAGGTATACACAAACATTTGTGTGTATAATTTATGTTAAAATAAATTTTAAGAATTAAGATATTATGTCTTCTCTTCTGTACTCAAATTAATATAAAAATAATCCATACAATTTATTGCCTAAAAAATATTGTTTTTGTAAATTGTCTTATTAGTTAATCGGAAAGGAAATCAACAATATTTTCCTTAAACACAAACATAAAAAACAAGAATAAATGTTATACGGGGAAGTGGTGCGCTCAATCGGATACTTTCTTTTAAAATACATATTCTTCAGTTGCCATATCAATAGCCCATCGAAATTTATCTCGTTGTGTTTTATTAAAAATCTTATCAATTGGCACACCATTTTTCTTGCACCTGAAATCAAATGAAATTAATTACCAAATTCATAAAAAATATTCGTAGACAACAATACCAAGCAACCGATATGCGGGGATCCAAATAATTTAATTTTGATGTGCCCAATGCAATTGTTTTATTCTCATCACGATCCGTTTCTTGCAGTTCCAATTTCTTCAATTGTTCCTTCAAACGTTCCAATTGTTTCTTCTTCTTTTCAGCGTCGATCTTCTCTTTGGCCGAACCGCGTTTGGCCGATTTAGCAAGATCCTGGAATAGAATGCAATTGAAATATGATTAAATGTTTAACAATTTCTAACACACCTTATAATCCGATTGCGCTTCCTTAATCGCATCACGTTTAACACGAATTTTCTCTTTTAAATTCTCCATACTTTTCTCGTGAGTTTTCGGTACAGCCCGTTGATGGTTACACAATATTGCAACAGCCCGATTTGCTCGATTGTATGACAGTAATTTTTCTGGTATTGACGAATCCGGATCGGTCATTTCATTTAATTGATTTTGTAATGTCCACGATGCATTGTACGTACGAAATACTTTAGCTGTTAGACCATCCATTAATTCCCGTAAATGTTCATTCATAACAACAGTATTTAAGCGATCGAATAGATCGTCACCATCCTTCTTATTTTCCTTGAACAGTTCCAAATTCTTGAATACACGTTTCTCAACTTCTACCTCATTGTAATATCGAATTGAATCTTTGCCCAAAAAATCGAAAACCACAACATTTTCCTTGCCATTCAACTCTTTGTGTAATTCAATGTGTTCGACACGCAAAGAACAACAACCAACTGTATCAGCTTGATCTTCATCCTTCTCATTGCCAGCTCTCAAAGCTAGCTTATCGATAAAATATAATGCAACGCCACGTTGTCGAATTCGCATCTCCTTCGATTTCCATTCATCTCGATAAGTATTTCGTATTTTATCAATATGTTTGTGTAATCGTCTGGCTGTCTCATATTTTTGCCAATCCTTCTCCCCCTTCAATTTTGAACTAGGATTCAACATAACATATTTAGAATTTCCTTGGACATTTTCCACCCATGATGCCAACCAAGTGACAGCATTATCGTGACGCACTTCTTTCCATCGGCCACCATTCGGTGGTACGGGAATCTGACTGTCCTTCGAACAATTAATAGTAACATCTTTGGGTAAAATGCGATGTTTAACCATACCCATTCGTGGATGTTCACCTCGACCTCGAAACAAACCGGGCGGCTCAATTCTGAAATTACCGATTTTCTCTTTGTGCCCATCAATTGTACACGTACCATATTCGGCTATCACTCGTTCATTTTCCGCCTTAATAGCTAACTTCTCTTCCTTCGATCGGTTCTTATTTCGCTCAGAGATCTCCTTGAAGTGGGCGTAAATTTCCTTAAAATTGCACTTGTTGAATTTGGTAATTTTCTCCCGTTCCTTTGATGTCATCGCCTTACGCCAATCCTTAAAGAAATTGTCATTGAATATCGGCTTCTGACAATAATCATTTTCCAGCATTTTTCCATAGAAACAAGCGATCTCTTCGGATTCAACTGATAATTTCATGGGTTTACCATCATAGATAAAATGTACATTAGCCGGTAATGGATCGTAGTTGGGAGCAAAGACAGGACCTTTATGTTCGAGAAACACCCATTTAATACCGTCGTCCCTTTTATCTTCCTCCCACCTATTTATTCATAAACGAATGTAATAAATATTATTGAAAATTAGATTTATTTGTATAGACAAACCATTTCCACACTTCCTGTTCTTCTTCTTTCTTCACTTTACGGCCTCCTTTTTGTGGGGAAGTGGTGACGGGTTCTGATTTAATTTTTGTTGGCTAAAAAATAATTGTAAATTAATGAAATCAAATCGAAATAATAGACTTAATAGAAACCGTTTGTTTTTCCTTCTTTATTTTTTTAAGAGGTTTATCGTCGTAATCATCATCCTCGTCATCAGTATCTTGTCGTTTTTTCTTCTTGATTTTCACTTTCTCCACTTTTATCTTCTTTCGGACTGTTAATGGGATATTATCTTCATCATCTGAGTCGATCTGTTTCATTTGTTTCTTACGCTTAGCCTGTAAACGGATAATAAAAAAAAGGTAAAAGTAACCAGAACAAAATAATTACTTACAATTGGAATATCTTCTTCATCCTCTTCATCAGCTGCATCATTACCATTAACGAGCACATTATCCTGTGACTGTTCATCCATTGCATATTCGGACTCTTCCTTTTTTACAGTGAATTGTGGCTCATCATCACGAAATTGTGACATTGAATAATCGCATGAGCTCGCTTGGGAAATATTAATCTGTTCATTCGTTTCACTTTTGATCGATGCAAATGGATCCTGTTGTTCGACGATGTCAACGTCATCGTTATCAATTTTATCCATATCGACCTCATTTTTGATGGTTACCTTCTCATCGGACCGTTTATCTTTGGTGGACGATTTCGAAGATGATGTATGACGATCACGGTGCTTATCGCGATGTTTACTCTGGCTGGAATGTGAATGGTCTTTAGATGAACGATGATTACTATCAGATTTTGAACGATCCTTATCCTTTGAAATGATGTTCGTACTGCTGCTCACCCGATTCTTATCCTTACTACTGGACGATGACGATTTATGTTTGTCGCTAGAACTGTGATAGGATTTGGATGAATCGTGTTTATCATCACGACGACGATCCTTATCACCCGTACTGCTACTACTTTTCGGTTTATCCTTATTTTCAACGCTTTGGTTATCCGTCGTCCCATTCGCACCATCAATCGCCTTTCCATCGTCACGCGATGACTTTCTCTTATCGTCTCGATTCCGATCTCGATCCCGATCCTTACCATGACTGGATGATTTGTGCGAACTGCTATGACGATCCTTATCCTTGTGGCTGGACGATGAATGCTTACTTCTAAAAATTTAATAATATAATTACATTGTGGACAATTGTTCAATGAATTGAAATGAGATGTGGGAGGAAACCTGTGACCACTGCTGCTACTATGTTTTGATCTATCTTTATCTCGATGTCGGTCCTTATCACGATGTTTATCTTTGCTACTCGATTTGTGATGATTCTTACTGCTGCTACCACTTTTCTCCTTCTCATCTACTGTATCTGAATGGCCGTTACTTACTCCATTTAGATGTGTTCCGTTTAGCGCTTTCGAGCTCTAGGGGGAAAAATGGAAATCATGAGAAACAGTTTTATTATGTAATCGGATGGCAACCGGAAGTGGGTTTAAAACAAAGGTTCAAATAGGAGTGCTTGAAATTGTAGATATTCAATCAACATGGAAAATGAATTTCAAAATGGAAAAGTGCCCACGAAGCATTTATTATCGAAATCTCGTACAGGAAGGTGGGATATTCAGATAACGTGTAATGCGTACTGGTAAATGGAAAGTAAAAAAAAAACGTAATTTCGTACAATGCGACAGACAGGTCATTGTGGTCCCTCATTTGAAAATTGGATTGCATACTTGCCATTGCTGATTGAAAAAAATGATTGCTCGTGTTCTGTTTTAAGTTAAAAAGAATTATAAAAGGGAAAAAGTATTCCAATTAAAGGCCAGGCGGCCATATTTGTTTCTCAATTTTCAAATGAAAATGAAAAATGCGAGACGGGGAAAGACATTTTTTTCCACCAACAAAAAGTGTTGGCCTAAAAAAGACGTAAGACGATAAAAAAAATATATAGCCAACACTTACGGCTTGATCATCGCCGTCCATTTCCGGATTTTCAACACTCATTCTTCCTTTAAATGTGAAAAATTAAATCAGACAGGAAACTATCCAATCGAATTAATTTTATTAAAAACGTAATTTCTTCCTCGCTGATTTCTTCAAAAATTAATTGTTCCCTCGCCCTTTCCTTCAAATTGAATAAAATCAAGAATAGATGCCACGGTTCCGACCAGCACAAAGCAACAAATCGTACAGACAGAGGAACAGAAAAAAATCGACTTCGTTTGTGATTTTTTTTCCTTCTTTTACAATTTCGTCAAAGTCCCGTCGAACACGTTATCCGCATCCGTCTATCGAATGCGTTTCGAAATTATAAAAATGGCGAACGATCCAAAAATGTACGAATAGAATTATCTCAATATTATCACGTAGAACGCGTAGATTTTATTAATTAAATTTATCGACCAATCAATTGATTCATTAAATTTATAATTTCAATTAGATTTCATTTATTCCACACTTCTTTTTATTAACATTTTTATGGGAAAAGAAATAGTTCAATCACCTTCACACTGTACGGAAAAACGGAATTAAACGGCGACAACTTCTTCTGTCTCTATCAATTCACAACAAATTCGATGTTTTCTGCAATAGCAACTGTCAATAAATAGGCGCCATAGGCCATACACCCATTTGACATTTTGTTTGTGCAAAAATCAGCATTTTGTGGAAAAAGAAAATATTCCGAAGATTTAAAATTGCAATAATTTTTATATAATTCAATTTAATTACGTTTTATTGTCATTTATAGGTTCAGTGCATTGCTTCGTAATTAGTTTGTGTTAAATATTGAAGTAGTTGAATGGGAATGTGATAAGATAATTGAAACGGGTGGGGGAGATGTGTTGCATTTTGGAATAAACCATTTTAATTAAATTTATATTAAATAAGCAAGTAATAATTGAATTAAACAAAATATGAGCTCCGAAAATATTGGAGGAAATGATCAAAATGGTTTGTATAATTTCTAATTATCTATTTTAAATTAATCATTTATTGAGGGTGATGGAAAAGTTGCCGTGTGGCGGCAACAGCTCTATAACATATTTGTTAATACGTTAATACCTTTATTTCGATTGACAGCAGATCTCCATACGCAACTTACGAATTTAAAATTAGAAAAACAGAAAATGCTTGATGAATTTAACGCCCAACGAGCTAAAATGAAAGAGTTATATCTACAGAAGGAAGGTAATTCTAATCAGCATTTCCCTTATCGAAACTCTAATCCTTAACACTTTCCAGATGAATGTAATAAATGTGTGCTTGTAATTGAACGGTTAACAACCGAATTAAATGATTCCAAAAATCAAATTGCTGTTGCTGAATGTCAACGTGAAAATGAAATTGAACAACAGGATCGGAAGGCACAGGAGGAAATAGCATCATTACAACATTTAGTTCATGGTAATTATACAATACCATTACTGGTCAATAACAATAATTTTTTTTGGTTACAATTATATTTGTAGAAACAATTGAAGAGTCTAGTTATTCCAAATCGGAACTGGAACGGTTGATTGATGAAAATGATAAGCTTAAGGCGGATAATATAAGTCTACGAGGATTGCTCACACAACAGGTAAATTAGACCGTTCATCTAGAAAAAGGTAGATCATCATTTATAATTATATTCCTCGCGGGAATATAGGGTATTACTATTTTTCCACTTGACGCATAGAATAACCGATGAAATTTCCTCCCAACTTACTACCATTCTGCAGCATCGAATAGTTCTGATATTCCCTGACCACTTATAGTTCTTCTAACAACCTGATCAGCTTCAAATTGTTCCCGACTACTCCTAACATTTTCTTATACCAATAATCTTGGTGACTTTATTTTATTTTTATTTTTGCCATCTAGCAAGAAACACCTAGTATCGTTCCGGTAATTAATCAAGTGAAAAAAACGATAGCTCGTAAATTGGGTGGCGAACCGGCAGGTAGTAGTCATGATATGGAGGATTCAATGCGGAAGGTAAACAAATATGTACGTAATCGCCTGAAATCGAATCACCAAATAAAAGGCTTTTTATGAAATATCTTTTTATTAACAATTATTGCCAAGTTTCACGCTTCATTTCAACGCACAATTTTGTTTGTTTTTTTTTTTGTTAACGGTAGCGGTCAACGAACTTCTACCGTCCAAAAAATGATTATATTTTAAATATAAAAATATATTTACAGGCTCAGGAGGATGCTGAAGTACTTCGTTCATTAGTCGTTCCGCTAGAGGAGGAAATAAAAGCGTTAAAAGAAAAACTACGAACAACTGATGAGGAGTTGCAAAAATATCAACAGAATACAACGGACGGTACACAAACATCCGCTTTAGTGGGTCTTTTAAATGAAAATCAAACCGAACCGATTCAACGACTAGAAATTGAGTTGAAATCTATCGAAGGAATCGAGAATTCCGAATTAAGTATTGTTAAAGATGAATGTGATAAACTACGTAAGGAATTAGAACGGTGTCGTGACGATCTAACCCGGGAGGCTGCATTGCGGCATGTTCTCGAACAACAATGGCAAGAGAAGCGTGAAGCCCATCGAATTGAGGTGGAATATTTAACGAATGCATATGAGAAGGTTGAATATAATTTCACAATAATCACCAAACAGTATAGTGATTTGAAGGAAGCGATTAAAAATGAATTGTTAAAATTAACAGCCGAACGGGAAAATGTGAATCGACATTTAGAGACATTACAAGGTGATAATGATTTTCTATCGGGACGGTATTTAGCCACCTCCGAAGAGTTACAAAATCAACGCATCGATTTACCTAACAATGTAACGGAATTACATGAATTGCTGCTAAAATGCCATGAAAGTTTAATTGAGGCAAGAGTAGGTTGTGAATTTGAACAACGAAAATCGATGACTTACTATGATGAGGCTCAATTGTTACGGGACCAATTGAAATCAAACTGTAACGATCGGTGTGCATATGAAAAGGAATCAGTTGATCGAATAAAGGAGTTAGAGTACGTTTTTAAACATAATTTTTGAACATAAATTAATTATTTTCGAATTTCAGACAGCAATTAAAATCACAAGTGGATGAATGTAAAAAGTTGGAAAATTGGAAGGATTCATTTGATAAACGGGAAATCGATTATAAAAAAGAATCTTCCGAATTGAGAGTTCAAGCCATTGAACTTAGAGAGGCAAATGTATGTTTTATATATGGATACATGATTGATTTGATTTATAATAATTGAAAATATCCTCTTTATTTTCAGGATAAATTTAATAAAACCAACCAAGATCTACGTAATAAAATGAGTGTTTTACAACAAGAATTAGGAAATAGTGAAGCGGTTCAGAAAGATTTCGTACGATTGTCCCAATCGTTACAAGTTAGTAGATTTTAAACTATACTCAACGTTTCTCATTTCCTTTTTAATTTGATTCAACTTTTTAAATTTTATTGTGTATTTGTACGCACTAACCACTTCAATCGGTTGGTGACGCGTATGTGAACGATGTGCTGGCCACTAATTATTTAACAAAAATGTTCTATAATGTTGTCGAAAGTTCCTCTCATAATGTAAGGATTCTATTCGAATGGTTTCACTATTCAGATCGCTAAGATAGCGTTAAATTGAAGAACTTTTATACAAAATGGTTATAAGTAGCTCACTTATTATAAAGCTAAGAATCAATCGTGTTTGATTTTTAGAGAAAAATAATCATTCTAACGCGTTTCATACTGTTGGAAACTATTTAATAAAGTTTTCGTCTTAATTATTTTGTTTGCTTGTCATGTATGCTTGATTTTCTTTGTTTGTGTTGTGTTACTTAAAAATATCATAGTCCAAAGAACCAACCAAATTTCAGATGGAATTAGAAAAAATTCGTGCCGTTAATACATCGGTACGATGGCAGGATGATGAAGATGCCACAAATTGTCCAAGTTGTAAATCGACATTTGTAGTTACAAGGCGAAAGGTATAGTAAATAATATATATAGGAATTAATTATAATTTAACCAACTACTAACAATCTACTTTTTTATTATTAAATAACATTATCCATTTAGCAACATTGTCGACATTGCGGTACAATTTATTGTGAGAAATGCTTAACAAAATCCGTTCCATCCGGTTCGAATAAGAAGATGGCTAAAGTTTGTGACGTTTGTCACACATTACTTGTTCAGGATACGGCACCATATTTTAGTCAAGCACCACCGCATTCACCGTAAAATGGAGCATATTATCAAATAATACAATCGGATAGTGTACAGGATAATCACTTCCCGAACCTGATTCGATACTATAGTTAATACGTATTTTTATTAAAGAAATTTTATTTAAAAATTGAATTGAATTCGAAGCTTTATTGAAGACATTGCTGATTTATTTAAAAATAATTCTTTAAATAAATGTTTAAATTCTGTAAACAATTATTTCCGTTTATATAATTTCATTGTAGCGTTCCGTTATTAATTCTTAGGAGTTACATCGGATATGAGGCACCTGATATTAATCACTTGGAAGATCTATTCTTCGCAGCTATACACGAAACATTGGTTCTATAGATTTTCACTCATAAACATTCTGTTTCATTTTTTATTCTTTTTATTTCATTGGAATAATTATAATTAATCTTATATTTACATAAAAATGTCGAAATTGCAATTCAATTTCAATTAAAATTATGTGATCTGTTGATGGGTGAATTAATAGTGACTGTTATTAGTATTTTCTTCATTTGATATGGTGAAGGCTTTTTATTTCGAGTACTACATTTGTGTATATTTATTTTTTTCAAAAATCCCTCTATAAATTATTAATTTGCCATCTCATTTAATGCATAATTTTTTGGTTTAAAGTTTATAATTTTAACAATAAAGCATTTAAAGAAATAAGACGCTGAACTTTAAATATTAATTTTAAAAGCGAGAGTTAATTATTTCACTAAAACTTTAATTTGTTGTTTCGCTAATTTTTCAAATTTCAAATGAATGCCGAAGCAAGCATAATAAAATTAATGTGCAAATATTCATCTATTAAATTAATTTGTTATTAATTAATAATTTTTTTAATGTAATTCATTTGTTAAAAGTATCTCTACAAATATGGCAGTTTGAATTTATTACAAATTGACTACAACTATATTTTAGTTATTAAATTCTACAAATTATGTCGCCTAAATTCTCCAACGAAAAATAACATTCCAGTATAAAATTATGAAAAGTAAATCGAGTGGAAAAAATACTTTATGGGAATTTGACCTATTCTGGTTTTCATTCTGAATTTTGAATTATAATTAATTAAAATTATATTTACCGGAGTAGAATTACTTAAATACATAAATTTGGTGCAAAGTTAGAATAATTTAAGAAAAACCAAGTATATTGAGGCGACTAGGAAAATTTAACTGTCTAAATAATTTTGTAATAATTTAGAACTCTGAAAGTCAAATTTGTCCTCAGCTACTGAAATTATCAATTTTGCGACCAGCGCAAATCATCGATTAATGAAATTATTTTTATATGATATGTAAAAGTAATTGTTATTGCTAATTCGGCAGAAATGGTTAATTTATCAGCTGAATTTTATCTTGGAATTTAATAGTATTTAATCAGTTACGAATAGAATTTTCCACAATCGGAAACTAATGCGCAAATAATTATTATTTTACTGATTAAAATATAATCTGATTAAACAGATCAATAATTAAATTATTCTAATATAAATATGAACCTGAAATCTCTACCACTTCCACTTCGTATTAATAAAATCTATGTCTGAATTCTGAAATCTTCCTAAAATTTAACTCATCTGGATTGTTTTAAAAACTCAACAGCCTTGCAACGGTTCATTTTACATCTTTTTAAAATTGTATTTCAAAAGCTGTTTGTTTAGTTATTCATTTTATATTTAAATTTTAAATTTTAATTTAAACATTATAAAAATTTATATAGCGTCCTTTCTAATGGACAACTAATAGTCAATAAATTTAAATATTACCTTAAAAATAGGGAAGCAAATTGAACAATTTAAAACCTTTTTTTCAAACTAAGTTATTCATTTAATTAAAAGGAAACCTATTCTCAATTTTTTTTTACTCAAGTTATTATATTATTTGAAGAGAATAAAAATTTTGAATTCACTTCCCTATCCTTACTTTCTATAAATAATTATAAGGGTTAATCTTATATTATTTATTATATTTTTTTTTGTGGGAAAACTAATGATCGCTAATGATATTGATAAACTGTTGTCTTAACGACTATCAATAAAAATGATTAATTTGGTTTTACTAAATCGGTGTGTGATTTTAATAATTATTAATAAAAACGATGTGTTCTCTAAGTGTCTGAATAGTAAAAAATTATTTCATGTTACATTTAAAACAGCAAATGCATCAGGAAGTAAAACAGCATACTCCACTCCATCATTCATATAATAATCATCAGAACTGTTCGAATGCATTGATTCTCGATCCTACAAATATTAAATAGACATAATAGTTGAAATTGGTTGACAACATTATACATATAATACCATTACCCATTTATTATTCTTTTCATTTCCAATAATTTGTGGTTCAATTACCCCATTTGTAATGCCATCAACGCCAATTGACAATTCACTATCAATAATTGTGGATACAATGCTGGGACGTTGTTGTTGTTGTTGTTGTTGTTGTTGTTGCTTATCCCGATTGTATGGTTCGTTTACGGTTTCCGAGGCCGTAGCTTTTTGCCACGGTGGCCACCGAGGCTATTCTTCAACCAATTCCCATACCATTAAAGATGCATCAGTACCGCCAACTGTCACCATTGTACGATCACCGTACAAAAATCGAGCTGACGCTATTGTGCCCGAGTATACTTTAGCTTCACAATATTCGGCACGTGGGCTTATGCATGGATACCGGAACAATCGTAAGTAGCCGTCCATGTCGCCGGAAACGAGCATATCTTGGGCGGCCGAACGGTCACACGTCGATATAATTGATGATGTTGTTGCATAATAACGATTATTCCATTGTCCGGCAACCATGAATCCAACAGTACAATTATGAGTTAACCATTTAACGTCCTTCATTGCAATTGGACTACGTTCAGGAGATAATGATTTTACATCCCCTTAGAAATGAGATGATATCCCCCAATTAATTTAATTTCTAAAAAAATCGATTTTTAACTTACAAAATAATAAATCAAAATCAACGGTAACGGTTTGAAGATAACAGCCATCCACGCTCCAATCTAAATGAGTAAGTGATTGTGCTCCACGAATTTTATTTATTTTCTTATACGAGAATCCATCTCTGGATACTCGGAACAAATAGATGCTGCCATTTTGGGATCCCATAGCTATCATATCTCCAACTGTGAAGAAGAAGATATTACAGGTTATTGATTCATAATCTTAATTCCTACCAAGGAAGAAAAGCTTTTACCCTGATTGAAAGCGATACAATTTAATGGTGATCCACATACTCGTAATGTTAACATTGCTGATCCATTTTCGGCATTCAGTACTAAGAGATGACCTTCAGTACTTCCAGCCGCTAATGCCGAACCGAATGGATGAAAAACTAATGAAACACATTCATATCCGACTTGGGTGGTCCATAAAAGTTTTTGCTTCCTCCACAAAGCTATATGTTTATCGTGTCCAGCCGTTGCAAATAGTTCATCTTCACCATGTACAGCCAATCCCCATAATTGTCGTCCATGTCCAAACACCACCTGATTGAATCGTCGTTGTAACGATCCTTCTAATATATTATTTCTCGTTGTCCCCACATATATATTACCATCATTGCGTCCCGGTCGTTGAGGATATATTGTACGTACGCCACCGACAACTTCGGGTAATTTAACATCCGTGATCCGTTTATAATTCTGTAATGAATCCCATGCGGCTATTTTACGATCCTTTTCACCTCCCGATAGTAACGTCCCTTCCGACAACATCACCAAACAACTGATCCCTTTATTGTGCGCCTCAAATTCCATACGTACAAAGTAAGCTCCATCCGCATCAACACTGTAAATTGTTATGAAACCATCACTGTCTGCCGTTACAACATCACCGTCCGGCTCAAATTGAATGCTGGTCACATTCGTACGTGCCGGTTGCTTAATTATATCGGTTCGTTCGAAAAATCCATCTTTGCGTCGATGCCAGAATGCCAAGTGCCCACGTCCGTGCGTTATTATAAGATTATCGTCAAGCGGATGGAATGAGGCACCTTGTAAACCTTCTTGAAGCGTCTTTTGATATAATTAAAAATTAATTATGTTTAATTATATCCAATTCAATGTTAAATTTTTACTTTTGCTTAATCATTGACCACTTACCGCAACTTTACCAAGCAAATGACCCCATTGCCATTGCCATACTGATAATATACTCTCCCGTCCACCATCGACCGCCAATATATAACTTCCACCATTCTTAGACAATAGTTATAATAAGAAAAGAAATATTAATATCCTTGATAGTTGATTAAGAAAATGATTAATGGGCACAGCCGAGAAAATTGATTTTATATAGGATTGGCCGTATCCGGCTTTATCGATTTTTATTCAAAATAAATTATAAATGCAAATTTTAAAATTCATCCATACCAATTGTGAAAAGGCTACGGCTGTCACACCACTATCCAATTCACCCATCCCAAAAACATATAACGTTTGTAAGGAATCTGTACTCCATATACGGACATGTGCTTGTGATTTACGGTCACGACCAGCTCGTTGTCCGGATGCTACCAATTCTCGAGATGGATGTACATCCATGCTAATTAGAATTAAATTAAGGAAATTCCTTTAAATAGTAGAATTTATTTCATTTACCACATAATGTCTTCTGTATGACCCGTATAATGTCTTTGCGATTCCTCATCTCTATCAAGGAGTATAGCAACTGCCGCCACATAATATAATAATTCACCGGATGGAAGTACCCATAAATTTCGTCTAGCGTCTATTCCTCGATATCCATGCACCCACTGTAATTGAAATTTTCGTTCTGGAGGTGAATTATCGATCGGAGCATGATGTAATGGAGGATAGAAAGTTCGTCTTAATCCACGAATTATAACTTTCGTTGGTTCTTCTTTAAAAACATCTATTAAGGAATAGTCTGGAGAATCGAAGTGTGAGAATCGATTTAAAAAAGAAAATCATATTAACTTTACCTCCTGTTTGTCGAACAATTTCATTTTCTGGAGCATACAATACTCTTGGTCTACTTTTACTGCGTGCCCTTTGTCTGGCATTTGCCTTTGATGCATCATCGATAACTACCGGTCCGGGTATGGCGGCCGCTAAACTGGCTCTTGATCTAGACCTTCGTACCGGGGAACCGGGCATCGATGGGACGATAACAGTTGCACCGGTACCCAAGTAGAACGTATCAATATCAGCAAATTCATTACGTAATTGTGAGAAACTTCGAACCTCCTGACCGCTAGCCGTATACATTCGTTTGGCGCCCGTCATCTTTAACACTTGTCCTAAATCTTCCAGCACCTCTTCATATGGTTGGGATGTCCGTAAATTTAATAAGACACGACACTTTAATGATGATAATGATGATGATGAAAACAGAAAAATATATAGACAGACATATTAATCATTATTTGTGAAAGGATTTTCTAATATAAATTAAAAACTACACGTGACTAGGATATTTTTTTTATTCTCCAATTCAACTCATAAACCAACTCTACACGTAAGTTCGATATAAGTAATATATAAAGTCTAATCCTTTTTTTATTCATCAGAGAACGGAATTTTATGGGTATATTCATTAAATAATGTCCAGTTGATTGTTCGAATTGTTGTTTTGTTGTAGAAATTAGCATAATTTTACATAAAGAAAAATTAATGTCGAATACATAAAACAGTATTGCTGTGCCCCGTAGAATGGGGTTGCATGGGCAAGAAAAACACTGGAAAGTAACGAGGGAAAAAGGTGATTTTTCAAGGTCTATTGAATTCAATTACTTTTTAGATATCATAAGTTCCAAATGTCTACTATAAGGAATACCTAGACAATATTTGAGTACCCGAGGACGGAATCGACTCGGAATTTGAATTTCTTTAAGTCATCGTGTCGGGGAATATCTATCCATAATGTTTTGAATTTTCCTGCAGATGCCCTAAATAATTTCAAATATTTTTGGTTTAGTTGTTTCTTAAAAAATTTCTTAGAAAAGGTATTGAGGAATTGTAGATCCTTCAAGGATACCTTCACCAAGTTTCAGAAATTTAGCTTAAGAAATAATGGAGTTTCGACTTAAGTTTAAAAAAAAATAAATTATTTATTTCATCAATTTGTCGTTTCATGCGCTCGCTTAAATTCCGAATTTAGCAACTCGAGAATTTCTTAGGAAATGTAAGTAATCCTGTAATATAGAAATACAATGAAGTTTGCCTTAAATTTTTGAAAAATATATTTAGCGAGCTCGGATTCTTTCCAGGATTGCAATATTAAGCAGTATTTGATAGTCCTAATGTGATTAGACAAACAAACAAACAAATATTCTGCAGATCAGAAATGGGAAATAGACATTTTTAAAGCTCGTTGCATATCCCATTCATCAAATATCCATCTGAGAATCTTCAAATGACCATTAATTCTTTCATATAAAAAAGATGGTCATTTATACGGCACTACTATGCAGTTACATCGGTAAAATCATCTATCAGCTGAGGTGTTTGGCACTAGAGATGCAAAGTTCAGTTACTTTTCGGATCCGAGTACTCGGAACCGTTTAACTATAAGTACTCGTTACATTGTATTAGGTAC
>JANTOP010018327.1:0-13674 GCA_027564815.1 Symmerus nobilis | reverse complement strand
CTCAAGGATTTATTTGCCCCCCTCCCCCAAGAATTTCTTGAATTGGCGCCACTGCTTTTAAGCACTGGAAACATATGAGTAACTGGAGGGTAATTAATGGTTTACTTTGAAATTTGGTTTGTCATTTCCTCATTTGAGTTCGAATAGATTAGCAATGACAAATCAATTAAGCTAAGATAGCATAGTTAAAGGACCCTAACACAACCATTACATTACAAATGATTGGTAGACTTCATTAAAATTACATAAATTAGAAAATTTCGTGAAAATCGAAAAATTTGATGGAAATCATATATTTGAAGAGAATCTGAAAATTTCAAAAAATCTACAATTTTTATAAAATTCTGAAATCCATTGAAATTTTTGAAATTAAAAAAAAAACGAATAATTAGAAATAATCGAAAGAATGAAAATATAGAATTTTCTATAATTCATGTATTTCCAGAGAATTTATAAATTTCATAAAAAAATCAGTAAATTTTATCGAAATCAAACAAATTTTATTTATTTAATATTTATTTCGGAAAACGTTATTCTTTATTCGAATATTTTTAAAATAATCAATGAATTTTAAAATGTAGGTAATTTAAAAATAACCAAAATCAAAATCGAATCCAAAGTCGCAGTTTTGAAAGAAATTCTATAGAAATAATTTGACAATATAATGTTTGCGAAATACTTTAAATAAATGTTTGCCAAAAAAATTGGAAAATCGTTTGAATTTATTGAATTTCATCGTTGAATTTGGAAGTGGACTTTTAATAATGTTTTAGAAACGAAAGAGCCCCTCGTTGGAGACGACAATTAGATTTATGTTGAATAACTTGGTATTTTTTGATTTTATAAATAAATTTCTAAGACCTTTTGAAAAAGATCGTATATTTTATTTCCTGAAGAAGTCTATTCCATATATCGCCATTCGTTATACTGGACTTCCAGTGTATATATATCTTTTACGTAACGTTACGTAAATATTTACTATACCATGTCGTAGTATATACAAAATATTTCATTGAATTATCGAAATAATTTTATGACATTCGTACTAGTCGTGAGATGCACAAATTATGTAGATATTAGGTATTAATGAAAAATTCTCATAAATTATTTCTTAAAAAAATATCCAAGGGCTGTTGTAATATTTATATATTTGCACCGTTCGTAGCGTTACCGATATACAAATGTAGCTGTTATCTGTACCCTTCTGAAGTTGCCACCCTATGCAACACATGTGCATGCATGTAGTACGTATATAATAAGTATAAAACCAGCTATAGGCGCGTATAATTTTTGTTAATGAAAAACATTACATTTTCTCTGAGCCTATTTAAAAAGCTTAAACTTTTTGTGTGTTGTTAACAAATTTAAATAAATGTTAATGTTAATATTGAATAAACGGTTAGCATTTTTTCCTAATTGTTTAATAAAATATTGAATATAATTTCCTTATTGTACATGTTAGAAGAATAATAGAAGAAAAAAATCTGTGATAGACATTTTTTCATTTAAAATTATTAAATATACAATACATCTACGGTAGCCTATTTTCTTAACTGTAACTAATATAAGAAAACCCGTGTCTTCGGTAAGGTAACATATTCATATTTTATAATAATTAAGTAGAGAATGGTAGATAATTATAATTTAAAGAATTGGGTCTATTAGGTAGTAATTACGATCGGAAATAAAAACTGGAACACTCTACTTATGATAAAAATTAAAATCATAAATTTATATTTAGACAACCATCGTCAAATATTTTATGGCGTCGGCGGCGGCACACTTCATACACAAATAACGTCCAAAAAATTAATGAACGAATAGAAATAAAAAAAAAACGATATGCAAACAAATTAAAACAATAAATATTGGACGAAATGGTGAAAAAAAAAATAGAAAAACATTAGATGGGTTGCATGTTTCCTTTGACTTTACCCAAATAATAGCATCTCTTACTTAATGTGTTATTTTCCATTTCGATTAGTAAAATCAAAAATTTCAATAATAGATATGGAGATCATTTATTCAACTTCTATTTTCCATCCATCCGTCAAGTAATTTTTAATATCGTTGACTTCCAATTATTACTGAATTGTTATTTATTCAAAAATATATTTTTGCTAATTTTCGAGTAAGAAAAGATTTAATATCAAATAAAAAATTAAAAAAATGTTGGCTACCATACGATAGAAAAATTCATTAATAAAATATTTGCATTTTTACTGGAATTTTTTGATTGATTTTTATTTTTATTTTCGATTTTTGTCAATGAATTTCAAACAATTCAAGTCTTTTATTTATTTACACAATTTTATATTTGTTTAATTATTTTCTATTTTGAATTAAATCTTTTCAATATTTATTTATTGACTTTAAAGATTTGACTTGAAAGAAAAAGTTTAATTTCTCATTATTTATTGATAATTAAGTGGATGTTTAGTCATTTTATGTCTACTTAAATTATTTTTTCAATTTCAATAGGCTGATTTTCTCGAATATCCCATAAATATCCAATAAATATCTCGAATATCCATTTTCATTTTCCTATCCACTTTCCGATTGATTGATTTGACTATTTCGATTTCAAATTTTAATAAAATTGTTTTAAAAATTTCCAATTTTTTTAAAAATTCCGAAATCTTGGACCTTTTTTTTTATTTCCCAAATTCCACAAAATCTTATTTTATATTTCAACATTTCTGAAATATCTAATTTTTGTATTTTACCTAACTGTCAAAACAACTTTGTACGGTTTTACATTTTTTCCCGGCCGAAGAAAATTTTCAAAATGATGATTTTCACAGAGTAATGCTCTATTGAATAAATCAAACGCGTGTGATAATGGCTGTGACATCTTGTTAGGGGGTCATAAATATCTGTATACCTTATGAAGATGTTGACTGCACGCCACTGCAGTTTTATCAAAATTCGAGGCTTCAAATATTTCTCTACCAAAATTTATTCGGCGAGATTAAAGAATCAATTCGTTATTATTACGTCCTTTCAATTCCGATGAAAATGTCCTGGGAATTCAGCTTCAGTGTTATAGAGACTGTCAACCAAATGTTGAATATTCTGGGTAAATGATCGTAAAACCTCGATCGGAAGATCAACAAATTTTCTCTACGTTTAATTTTCAACAAATTTTTCAGATTTTAATTGTAGCCACACATTTCTCGATGGGAAGCGAATAGAAATACGATTCACATTTAGGGACGCCACCATATAAATCGATTATTATGAGGATTATGGTTGATACGGGCAGGTGATACGGCGTAGAGAAAATGGTTGAAGTTCGTCCATAAAACTATCGTGACTTGTGCAATTATATAACACCATTACAAAAGCGAGGGTTTCCTAGGAGTATGAGGCAATTTCCAGACCAATTTCAATTTAAGTTACTCAACGCTTCCATTATTATTTTGAATATTCCGTATAATATAAGTCATGTACATTGAACAAATATATAAAATTATATAGAATGGGGTATTCAGATATTTATCCTTACTGCATGATATTCTTGAGGATTCCGGTATATAATATTTATACATAGTGGGGCATCCTTTTTACCTAACATTATTTTTCTTTTATTTTTGAAAAAGCCAATGATTATTTAAAGGAAAAAAGAAAATATGTAGTTCGAATAAAAATAAATGGGGAAAATGGGAGGAAAAACCAATTAGCTAATGAAATTTAGCGGAAAACTATACGCAGGTATAATAGATATAGATATGAAAATGAACTGGTGGAAATAAGAAATGGAAGGTGATTTAATACAAACTCTTTAAAGGAAATAAAATAAAATATATAAATTCAAGTCCCCAAATTCAATGAAAATTAGTTTAACGGCTATTGACCACAGATTAATTTTTGATTATTTTATGACGATAAGTCAATGTCCTTGTATACGAAAATAATACTTTAAAAATGAGCCCAAATTACTTAAAAACATACAAATTAGCCAAAAGACGCCGCCACCACTAGCTTTATGGGTAATAAAAATAAAAATCGGGAGATATCAGACAAATTAATTAACAATCTAATTAAAAAAAATTTATAAAATAAACAGCAATTAAGTTTCTAATTTAATTAACAATTTATTTATGTTTCCCATTTCCCAGTTAATTTTATTTTTTATTTGTTACTTAACGAAATGCATAAATTATGACAATAAATTAATAATAATAGTAACTAAATATAATATAATTTACATAAATCTTCACCAACCATTCGATATATAGGGATAAGATTCAAAGCTTAATTAGCACTTTTTTTTAAATAATTTAATTGATTCAATTTTTTTCTTTAATATCTCGTGATTACGCTTGGTATATATTTCGAATTATCTAAGATGAAATAGAAAAACAAACAAAGCTATATTTCTTAGGTATTAAAGTTATTAAAAAAAAGAAGTATCATAGACAAATTTAAATATTTCGAATTTTTTTTTATCCTAAGTCAATTCTCTCAACACCCATTAATCACCTGATAAGCCATTAATAAAACCGATTAACACCAGAAAAAAAAATTATTGAAGTTTATTTTAACTTTGTTATCTATCATTGGCTAGTTTATTTTCCTAACAACCCTGGAAATAGGTAGAGAAAAAAAAAACATCTAAATTTAACAACATAAAATCAATGTTAATTTTAACTTAATTCTTAAATTTATTGATCGTAAATATTGTCATTTTCGGTATATTTTAAAATTAATATTGTTATATTATAGAAAAACCATCGAAAAGAACATGAAAATCAATATCTAATATTTGTTCTTAAGACATTTTTTTTCCTCTATCTAATTTCTAATACATTTCTCTTCTTTTCGGATGATACTCTTAAATATAACGCTTTTAAAAACTAATTTATGAAAATGGTAGGAAAAATCGAGGTAAGTTTTTAAGAATGAAATCTATTTATATTCGATATGAATTTTATTGAAGTAAAATAAACAAGTTTTATGATTTAAAATAATTCGTTTTTATCAAAATATTGTAACGTGAAATTTATGAAATAATAATTTAAGAAATAACAGAGGCGGATGGATGTAGGTATTCATATTATTAAAATTAATGAAACTTTTTAGCGTACATAAAATACATCTCTGAATTTTGGAGGAAGTATATCTCATTATTTGTTGAATTATGTATAATTAAAGGAAATATAAAGATAACATATCTTAACAAATTTTTAAAATGTTTTTCTTACTTGGAGGATAGTCGAAATTTCGAAATTATTCCCTGACTAACATGATTTCTCCTTCAAGGAATTTTTTTGAAAATATTCATACTCATTCCTTGCATTACTTAATTGAGGAAGGACATGTCGAATGTGGAATTTATCAAGAATTATCTGACTCCTTTTTTATTAGAAATATATCAATTAATTTTAAATATAAACAGGACGCTTGATGTCTTTGGTAAAATTTTGGTAAGTGGAGAATATCTCTACTTTGCCGCAAATGATAGTGAGAATTCTTAAGAAAATTCGGAACAATTCCGATATGTTGGAAAAACCTAAAAAAAATTATATAAAACCATTTGCTCTCGGTACCATTTGATAGAGAGACCCTGGTTTCATAGAGAAATTTAATCAATTCTCTTAGTTCAATCTCCAACAGACATGGCTATAATTTCAGTTTAAATATTTTAATTCCGCCCAATTCCTAATCAGAAAATGTCCTGGACATATTGGAGGGAATTGGGTAGAATTCCAAAATAACTTCAGAATGTCAACTTCACAGTTGGGAATTATAATGACCCAGATCTGCCGAAATAAATTCAAGGAATTTATTAAAAAATCCGACAATTTAGACATTTAGCGAAATGGACCACCATTCGGTTCAACAAAATTATTGGTGTTAAAAAATTAAATTTCCAATAATTGTTTCTATCAACAAATTTTTTTTCTCTAATAAATAGCAAATCCTATTCAATTGTTCAAATTCCATGAACTGGTCCAATTTCTCGATATTTTTTGTTAATTATTTTGTCTAATTATTACTTTCCTTTCAACGTTCCGATTTGACTATCCCAATTTCAAATTATAATAAAATTGATCAGTTTTTACCCCAAAAATTGTCCAATTGTTCAAAATTTTATCTTTTTTAATACTTTTGGGAATATCTGAAAATAATGGATGTTTGTGATTGCGTTATTTTTTAATTTCATACGAAATCTATAGTCGAAGTTTCATAAACCACAGACAGACGGCCCAAAAAGATGAGCGATATTTTAAGACAAGCAATTGGAGCAGTGGCGTGCAGTCTAATGTGCAGAAGGCGCAGAGCACGCCTCACATATCAACAAAATTGTAACCAAATTTTATTGCTGCAAATTGCTAACTCACTCATTGAAAACTTTGAAATTTATTTCAAACAGTGAAATTGAAGATTTTCTGAAAGCTCATCGAAAGCTTTTAATTAAAATATAATATTATTCATTATCTAGTCTCTTTTATCTCCCAATAAATAAATTTAAATGAAATCGTAAAGGTTCATTAAAAACCTCAATGGAAAATTTAAATCTCCACTAAAGCTTTAATGAATTGAATTATAATAATATATGCTTTCAATGAGCTTTCAACATTTTCGAAGCATTTTGTTGGAAAAACTAGTAATATCGTGAGAGGACAAATATCTAGATATAAAACAGAAATTTTAAACGTAAAAAATGAAGTTCGAAACTTAAAACAGTCTTTGAACTTACAATGGATTGAGAAAGCTTTAAGCGAAAATTTCCTATTTTATCTAAATTTAATGAATGCAATAAAAATTAAATTGCAATAATTTGAAGGTCTTAATGAGGTTTCCAGATTTTAAAAGCTTTATTTTGAAAAAAGTTGAAATTATGTCAAAGGATCGTTATCTGGATAGAAAATAGATTTTTTAATTTAAAAAATGAAGTTCGAAACTTAGAGATTTCGTTAAGCTTTTAATGGTTTGGATAAGATTTCTGCGAGAAATCCATATATATAATTCAAATTTAATGAACCGAATATAAATTCAATTCCAAATTATACAAAATGACATTTCAATTTAGAGCTTTCGAGATTTTTAAAGCTTTTTCGGGAAAATTTGAAATTTCGTTAAAAGATTTCGTAACCCAAAAATAAGGTTCGGGAAATAAGCTTTCTGGGAGCTTTTAAGTTCTTGTAGTGCTTTTATACGAAAAGTTTAGTTTTGATATTTTTCTATTTTTCCTCAACTAATTTATAAAATTCCTGCATCATAACATTTTTTTAGATGCAAAAAAAATAATCGGGAAATCGGTATCAAATATGGCGATGTCCGATATTGAGATCTCTCGTTGCAATCCTTTACGAATTTTTGATTTTTGGAAGATAAATTTCAACTTTTTCGAAATATTTAATTTTTGTATTTTTACCTAACTATCAAAAGCAATTTTCTGCGTTTTAACATTTTTTTCTAAAATGCTGTAAAGGCTATAACATTTTGTTAAGGGGTCATAAAATTCTGCACACCTTTATGGAGTAGTTGACCGCTCGCCACTGAATTGGAGCATATTTTATGGAGATTGAATCTCGAAAATTGCATATTTAATAAAAAAATTAAAAATTTGTAGGATTTCGATTCCATTCATATCATAAAATTTTTCATATATTTCCTGTTACCTTCTTGCGTCCTGACGTCGATGATAGACCCTTAGTTTAAAATAAAGGGTTTAATTTTGACCATTTTGCACTTACGTGCATTATTAGGAATTTAATATCAAATAACTTTGTGAAAAAAGAGTAATCCGATTGGAATCTACTTAAGCGTGGTGTCTAGAAAAATTAAAAAGTTACCCAAGAAAAAAATTAAATCGACCCAGAAATTCATGGATTTATCAACATTAAAATTTGACGCCAATTTAAAAAAATAACTTACGTAGAAAAAGATTAAAATTTTAATATAATTAGATCACTCCGATCATTCTTTAGATTAAATTCCTCGCCATTCCGAAATTTTAAATTTTAATTAGCCATTTCCCTAAAGTTATAGTTTTCTTATCATGTCCTGTGTAATTGGTCCATCAAAATTCAATGGTAAACCATCTCTCAGAACGGTTCTTCATTCTTTCCTTCAGAACTCCATCTAAACTATCAAAAACGTAACTAAAGCTCTTAAAGTCTAGCTTAAAAATCTATTTTCTTTTGAGCTAGCCGACTTTTAACGAAATTTCAACTTTTTCCAAAAAAAAAAGCTTTAAAAATCTTGAAAGCTTAAATTAGAATGTCTTCACATATAGTTTGGAATCTAATTTTCGTACGCTTCATTAAATTTAGATGAAATATGAAAATCTCGTTAAAAGCTTTCTCAATCAATTGTAAGCTCAAGGAAAGCTCTAAGTATTGAACTTAATTTTTTTCGTTTTAAATCTATTTTCTATCCAGATATCGGTCCTTTTACGAAATTTCAAATTTTCCCAAAAACAATCCTTCAAAATTCTCGAAAGCTCATTGAAAGCAAATATTAAAATATGTATATGCTAGATTTCAGACTGATAGATGAATTTTTCAAGAAAGAGCATACAAGGGAAATGAATACATTCATGATAATATGCCTTCAATTCAATTAAATCCATTAAAGCTTTCGTAGAGATGTTAATTTTCCACAGAGCTTTTTAACGAAAGTTTCCGATTTCATTTAGATTTATTTATCGGGAGATAAAATAGATTTGATAATGAATAAAATATTATTTTAATTAAAAGCTATGGATAAGCTTTCGGAAGTTTCTTTTTAGGTAATTTTAATCGTATAAATTTAAAACCGAAATGTAAAAATAAAGAATCCTCAGGTGAACCAAAGCCTAGATTTTCAGACTTTTTTTGTAGCACCTCTCCTTTCCCCTCATAATTCATCCTAAAGTTTATCAAACAATTAGTAAAATGGTTCATAGTCATTAAATAAAATAATTTAAGTTAGCAATTTGCATCAATAAAAATTTATGGATATTTCAGGTGTGCTCTGCGCCTCCTGCGCATTAGACTGCACGCCACTGTTGATTACCGATGGTATTGGTTGGAAAGAAACTGAATTTTACGGTAAAAATTGAGAAAAGTGCCCTTGAAAAATTTTTCCCATTTGCGGTTAAATGAACCCACAATTTTCTGAAATATTTCCTTCTATTTTAACCGGCTTAATTCCCATTCCCAAGAACATCCCATAAATTCTATTTTTTGAGATTCTATTTTCTATTTTATTTTGAGAAAAGTTCTATTTTAATTGTTATTGAAAAGATAAGTACCCCAAGCCACAAATTACCTTACTACAACAGATTTTAATGCAAGATAGATTTTTTATTAGAGTGGGAACTACTTTCGAGTTTCGAAGCGAATATTTATTCTTCGGTAAAGTTTAATTAAGGATTTGGTGGATATTTGGAAAAAATTTCGAGATGAATAAATAAATGGTAGGTAAAACTCACAGTTCTTATAGCAATTTTTTAAAACTACGGCTCTTTGGGAGTTTAATTATAAAAAATTGAATATAATTACTTAGAAGATAGATTTTTATTCGGATATCTTGTACTGATTTTTTCCAAAGATTTCAAGCAAGCATAGATAATATTATACTCATAAATATCAACAATTTACACTTTAGAAATTTAGTCATTATAACTATTGTTAATAATACTTAAATTAAAGCTTTCTTTTAATTGTACAAGTATACCGCTCGTCTATAATCTATCTTACATCTTTTAATATAATCGGTCGTTGAAACGAATATATTTTCTTAATTATTTTATGAAAAAGTGTTAATTGTTTCTATTAATTTAATAACTATTTATTTAAATTTAAAATTTTTATATGTTTTTAATATCCAATAATCCCTAACAATATACAAATTTTAATAATCTTTTCTCGTAAAAAAAATATCGTTGTATAATGATGAGCCTATATTCGAAAATAAGAATCCTATTCTTGAGATATATCGTAGTGGTGGTCGATATTAGAATATATAAGTTTCTTTAATAAAATATATTTTTATTTGTTTTTTTAAATTGCATAAAATTAAATTAAAATAATAATATTATTGAGAATGTTTGGCAACGTTTTTTTTATTTTTTTTTATTTGTATTTTTAATCAATAATTTCAATAATTTATAAACACACTATAAAAAATCAATAAATAGAGAATTATCTTTAATATATTCTTTAAAATCAATATTAAAAAATAAAATATATATTGGTAAATCGAGAAATAATTTTTGTTGAGAGAAATAAAAATAAAAATGGAAATATTATGATTTTTATTATACCATTTTCCGTACGCTTTTATCTAGCTTATTGGTCATTTTAGACTTTTTTCTTTGTGGTTTGGATCAAAATACAATAAAAAATTGATTTTTTTTTCCAAATGTTTTGAAAAAAACGAGATTTTTTTCTTACGAAACCAAGACCACCCAATTAGACACATGTGGTCTATTTATACCACCTATACCTATCTTACTTAATAAATGACAATAATTTATATGATTTAAAGCAATTATAATAAAACTACCACAATAAAGATATTATTTCAAATGATTAATTTTAATATGGTTTTAATAACGTGTTTTTCATTCCTTTTAATATTTTTAATATTTAATTCAATTTATTTAAATTTTTTCGCCCGTTTCAATTTGCCCTAAAATGGAACATCGTGAAAAAAATATTATAGAGTCAAAGTGCAGTGCGTCAAGATCAATTAAAATTTCTCTATATGGTCAAAATTATTGATTGATTGTATTTAATATATGAAAATTTGATTATTATTCGATTTCCTTAATAAAATTTATAAATTTATGGAAATTAATTTCCTTAATAATTCCGTATATTTATTATTTCTGAAATAATTGATAATTGTAAGATAAACAACTAATAAAATCACTCAACATTGTCTGGTATGACTTTATGAGGTCGATTCATTAAAAACCGCCTTCATATAATTAGTTTGTTCATTTTCAAAACTCATTAAATCCCATTGAGACAAAGACAATAAAATTATTAAACATTTCCATTAAAAAAAAATTGAAAATTTTAATGGCAAGGAGTACACCGAAAGAAATATATACCTGACGAATATCGTTCATGGATATATTGGTCTTACATCCCACTTACCGTGAATTTTATTCGGTGTACTATTGTCGATATGAGGTAAAGTGTTACCTTAATATGTTATATCGCATATAACGATTTTCACTTTTTAATTAACCATTTTCCTTGTTGTTGGTTGATTATAATGGTTTTTGTTCTTGCTTTTTATATAATTTTTTTCTTTGATGCCATGTTGTTGGCAACTGGTTGCCAGATTATGTTGCTTCATTGCATCATTCTTTCCCCTGTTATATACATATATAGATATATACTCATTTAAAACTGCATAAAATCAATATAATTGCACTTTATTATCGCCTATATGTAATTCGATTCTACAGTCTTGCAACGTAAATGTATATTTTTTTTTATTTAACAACATTATTCATGAAATGTAAATAAATAATTTCGATTTAACCCATCTCCCAATACATGGTGTCCCTAATATTTTCTTAAGATTTATCCTGATCCTCATCCCCTTTTTTAATGATAAATTGGACTATTCTGATTCGAACTATTGATATCAGAAAAGGAAAAACTGAAAAGGTAGTGAAATTGATTTTAGACAATCCATGTATTTATTTATCATCGTCTACTGACTATGTAGAATTTTATAATAGATGCAATTTAATGCATTTCGGGTACAATATTATTACTATTTTTCAATAAGTTTCTGAATATAATAGGTACTTTCTGTAATAGCTCAGTGGCTTACATAAGTACGGATATTGCGGACTCAATTATATTTTAATATAAATTTTTACTGGAAATTAGATATAGTAAAATATGTAAGACACATAATCAAAATATGAATTTAATAGACCATTCGAATTTAACCAAATATACTGTGGCAATTTGCAGTATTAGGTCTAAACTAAAACATTAAATTCAAATGTCGTTTTAAAGCTCCTTTGAATGTTTGCACCAATTTCTACCATCTACTAAAATTTGGCGACAATTTTTGAAAATTTTAACGGTTTAATTTGGAAATATTTTAGAGAAGGAACTGATAATCCTTCTACAACTGATCAATTTTTAAATTTTCAAATCGGTTTAAATTTTAAAAATCAGTCTAAACTAACTAAATCGGGTAGCAATCAATGTCCCCGAGTCGGAATTTAAATTTGAATATTACAAAATTGCACTAACACTCAAAGAACCCTATATGATTTCAAAAAAGCAGACTTTAGTCGGCAAAGGCCGAGTGAAATTCGGAATCGTTTAGACTCAGAATGCCGGTTCAACAATTAGCAGGAAAGTCGACAAAATGTCACAGAAATATCGAGTAATAGTAGATACAAGTCCAGAGAAAAGTCGATAAAAAAAGTTTAGGAAATGTTGAGAAATGTCAGCCAAAAATCGGGAAAATTGGCAGGAAATGATGGGAAAAAGGCTGGAAAAGTGGGATAAATTGGCAATAAGTTCGATTTAAATCGGGAAAATGCTGATTGACTGAATGAAAAGAGCCGCACAAATTTTATGAAAATTGGGACATTTTATTTTACAAAATGTGGCTAAGAAACGCAAAATAAAGTAGAAAATTTATTGAAAATTGTGATAATGAAATTCATGAAAATTCGAACATTCCTCATATATCCGAAAATTGGATGGATATTTTCAAATATTTGAACATATTTAATAACGAAATTCAATTCATGATGCTTGCACACCAATCATTTTACAAAATTATCTGAATTTTTCAAAATTGCTGTATTTATAAATTTAAATTTACTGATTTTTATAAATTTCAGAATATAACCACCGGATTCACCTAATTTAGATCCATGTTATCAATTGATTTTCAATTTTAAGAAAACGGACAAGTATTGGATTTTTTTAAATTAATTTTCCAGGTTTTAACCCGAACATTAAAATAAGACGGACAATTTAAGAGGTAAATAATTATAAGGAAAAATTAACCAACTTATAAGTATTATTTTAAATAAATAAAAAGAATTGAATTTCTAAATTATTTTTATTTTTCTTGACAACCACTGATTTTCTTAGATATCTCTTAGATTTTTTCATCGATCGATGGGATATTTTGTATTTTTCGCATTCCGATATTTTCCCAACTACTTCCTAAATTTCTTAGACATTTTTCGAGTTCTTCGAGGTTTTAACTTAATTTCTCTCATTTTCTTTAAGACTTTATTCAATCTAATTGTTAATCGAATAAACTCCAAAGTATCCAGATTACCCCAAAAGAATATTTAATCCATTTCTTTGATAATATCACCGGGAATCCACCACTGGATTCTAAATATTAAACGTTTATCGAGATAAACAAAGCAAAATTATTAATATTTTTTCTCGAACATCAGAAAAAAGGAATAATGAAATGTTTCGCTATTTGACATGTTGAATAGAAAAAATGATTATTAAAAACGCCCACCATTATATGCGAATTTTCTTTATGCTAGTAAATGGTAATATTTATTGTACATTCTCAATTAAATGTTACATAAAAATGCATTAGTAACCGAGATATGCGTAAAGTGCATGTCGATATCAGAAAATAAAAAAAAAAAAAAATTAGATAAAAATTTAATTTAATATACTGGAAAATTGTCCGAAGTTATTTCTAATTTAATAT
>JANTOP010018316.1:0-13677 GCA_027564815.1 Symmerus nobilis | reverse complement strand
GAGAAAACAATGTGATGATTTTATCATGATAAATTTTATGAATCAAAAGAATCATATAATATCAGGAAAGCGAACTACTTGTAGTTCATTTGGCTCACCATAAAGATTCGTTCGTTTTGAACGATTCGTTCGCGAACGTTACAACACTAATTCATTCGCGTATGTATTATGTATGGCTTCGAATATTCTTCCTAGAAAAATTTACATTTTTAAAGGTTTTACTGAATACACGGGGATTGGGGAAATGATCAGAAATCTGGTTGGATGGGATTCAAAAGCTGCCAGCCGTGTACTATTATCAAACGTCACATCTAACCCAATGAAATTAACCTGGGTTCGGCCCAAGTTTTTAATCGACGATTTGTTTATTTGTCCATCCGTCAATAATACTTGCCATTATCACGACTATTATTGAAAATCTGGTATCTTCCCGAGCATACTTATTTTTCTCGACCTTTCGACGACGGCTTTCAATTTAATCATAATTATTTATCCATGTTTATCTACGAATACTCTAGAATTTAGATAATCAATATGTTAGCTCTACCGACATTGGGTCTACTATGGTACCGTCCTTAGCGTACTTACCGTATACGCATTTTGCAGATATGACAAAACCCCTAAAAATTTCAGTCAAAAATGCACATACGGTTGAATTTTTAATTTTTAAATTACTTTTTAATAATTAATAAATTTTTTTATGGCATAATTTAGATATTATTTTAACCCTGAGATCATAAGAATTCATAAAAAAGCAAAAACTCAATATGTCGTATACGGTAAGTATGCTGAGGACGGCAGTATGGGTATTTATTCTAAAACATAGATAATCCTTCCTGTATGAAAGTGTCATCTTAGAACCCTGAAAGGATATCTAGATAATATTGAGCATTCCAAAGGTTTGTCGAGATTTTTTCTTCAGTTGCCCGCATCCGCTTCGACACCACCATGTGTAGTGTACCAATGTACATTCACCGTAGTGTAATATAAGCTAAAACTAACCTATGCCTACCAATTAGACTATATCCGAATACTTCAAATACAAGGCTTGTGCCAAAAGAAACAGTACTTAAAAAAAATCGGTTTCTGGTGGCGCCCCCTATTGGTGGGATTTTTATGACATTTGGTTCATTAGAAGCCGAAATGTCACGCTCAAAGTGAAAGTACCTTTTTAGCATCGAGCGATGCTGAAAATGAGGCTTGAACATAGAGCAAATTCTGTTCTGATTAAGATTAAGTTCTGTTTTAAACTTGGTAAAACTTTTACCGAAACGTTTCAAAACAAGTTTATCGTGACAATTGTTTATCCCGTGGTTTATCCAATGTTCACGAGTGGTTTAAAAGTTTTCAGGAGGTTCATGAAGACTTGAAATTGAGCGTGAATTCATAAAAAATAAGCCGACGTCTTGTTTGCGTTACATGGAAATAAAGTATCTCCAAAAATTCGATTCACCGAACTTTGACTAAAAATTGCATTTTAGCCATATTCGCCTGATTTGGCTCCTTGTGATTATTATCTGTTTGGAAAACATCAATTGCCGATGAAAGAACAACGCTACGTTGATATTAAAGCTATCCAAAAGGCATAGACCGACTTTCCGAAAATGAAATCGGAAACCTTGGGTAAAAAGCTCCGTGAAAAATTAAAATCTCTTCGAAAGCTTTAATAAATTGAAGGCAAATCATCATGAAAGCATTGATAGTCATCGTTTGTCCCTTCTTGAAAAATGCATCTATCGGTCTGAAATTTTTAATAAATATATGATTTCATTAAGCTTTCGATATTTTTGAAGAATTTTTTTGGGAAAATTTTGAATTTCATGAAGGTACAGATCTCTGGATAGAAAATAAATTTTGAAACGTAAAAAATTAAGTTCGAAACTTAGAGCTTTTTTGAGCTTACAATAAATTGAGAAAGCTTTAACCGAATATGTAATATTTTGTTCCAATTTAATTAATTGAATAAATATTGGATTCCAATTTATATAAAATGACATTTTAATTTTAAGCTTTCATAAAGCTTTCGAGATTTTTAAACTTTATTTTTAAAAAAGTTGAAATTTTGTTGAAGGATTGTTATCTCGATAGAAAATAGATTTTTAAACGTAAATAATTAAGTTCGAAACTTAGAGCTTTCGTTGTGCGATTAATAATTTGGATAAGACTTCTGCGAAAATTCCATATTTAGGCTTTACGAATTTTTTAATTTTTTATATAAAATTTCAACGTTCCGAAATTTTTTTTCCGGTCGAATAGCGCTGAGTAATGTTGTCTTGAATAAAGCAAACGCGCATGTTCAAAGCTGTAACATTTTTTTGAGGTGTCATAAAATTCTGCACATCTTATGAATATGTTGACTACACATATATACGTATATGTTTCCATATCTGGATCCTGGATCTATATAGCGAGCGAGTTGGTAAAAGACGGACTCAGTAGATCTTCCCTCGCGAAAAGTATATTATTAAAAAGTTGGGTTTGTCCAAAGTGTATTGTAGCCTATGACTTAAACCCTATATAACCCTAAATGAACCTATTCGGTTCTAACGAATTCTTAATCATAACCATTGATTGATATACCTCTCAATGTCATTCGTGGTATATCCTGGAACATTGTTGTTAGGCTAAACGATTGATATCGCGATTTCTCATATTCATGACAGAGGGAAGGGTCGATTTTATTGTATTTACAGAGAAATGTTAGTTTTCCCTCTACACCACAAAAATTTCAATATTTCCTTTCAGTTTAATTACCATTTCTATTATCATTCAATACGGTTTTGATTGAAAAACCTTTTAATGAGATTTTCCAACATAGAGATAATGGAGACAAATTTGGTAAGGAAGCAAGATTAAACCCAAATCAAATTATAATCAAAAGGGATTTTAATTGATATTTTTTTTCTTCCATTTTGAATGAATTCATAATGTTTGAAATTAGGCTAACCATATTATAATTCTATGATTAGCGTGAAATTATGATGTATTATGACTCTAGCTCTGTATTTTATTAAATTAATGATAGATTTAGGTTAAATTTAATGTTGAATCCTTGCTAGGAAGTTTTATGATCATGTGAAAGAGAAAATGTAGGATATTTGAATCCATTTGAATATTTAGTGTGTATAGAAGTTTTCTATAGACTCTAGATTTAATTTATATTCTCCTTGGGGGTTTTTGTAAATTTCGTAATAAATTCATGTAACTTTCCGTGAATAAAAAAACTGCGATAAATCAAACTTTATGATTTATGGTAAAATAACGTTCTAATGAAGTAATTAAATATTAAAAATAATTTCTCATTTTAATTTTTATTCCCTGTACCATATAGTGCCGTTTGGATTATAAACAATGTTATGTAGCCTATCGTCAACAGCCTAATCAGCATACATTAACCATTTACATTGATTCCCATAATGCATATGTGCAACAATTGCACGCAACAAATGCCATGCTTGAGGCATACCATTGTGATACGATACCGCAATTAATACAGGAATTGGAAGAAATTTATAATGATTTGTGTGCGATTGTTAGTACGGCTGTACTACAATCGGCCGAATTATTCTTTTCGAAAGCCGGGGATCAGGCGAAACGTTACGAAAATCTATCCATACAATGTCGATCGGTATCATCTCGTCAGGACTTAACAAGCTTAGCTCGGATCTTATTACCGCTACAAGCATCCCAAACATCACCAACAACGATACCGAAAAAAGCGTATGTATCACCTCAGGTTCCCGGTGAAATTGATGACACTTCAAATCCGAATAGTGTAAGTACATCCTTTTTTATTCAATTACACAAATAATGGGGATCCCATCATGTATTTTCAATTGAATAAATTTTTTATAGGAAATAGCTGCCCTGTCATTCAAAAATGAACTAGTTTTGGACCGTAACAATCCGTTAGAAGTACGATCATCCATCGATTCATTGAAACGTGAGGGTATTGAAATTGAATTACAAATTAGACAGTTACAGGTATCCTATCTACAATCAATTCAATTTGTTGTTATTACCAGGATAATCTAAATTGAATTTATTTGTTTGTTTTTTCTTTTTACTTGCAATTGACAATTTAATAGGATGTCATTGAGAATCTGTTAAAATCACAAATACGTGGCATTGAAAGTCAACTGTATACGAAAGTGAATGAATTGCAGGAAGATATTTCAATGAAAAAATTCGATTTACGGGCAAAACAATTACATTTGGCAGCCGTTAAAGCACAGGTAAGGAGATTGTTCTATTTTAATTTTTTTTGTAATTATAATCACACACTTGTACTTAAATTGGTGATTAAATGAATTATAATTGGCAATTTATTTTATATTCTTTTTCCTGTTATAAATTTTGCTTATTAAGAATTTATGGCAAAAGTGTTTTTTTTACAAGAGTTGAAATCAAGATTGTATTTAGTAGCTACGAGGAGAGCAAATATTATACGAGTAGCATGCACTCGACTTACATATTTCGTTGATTTTCATTTGGGTCAAGTACCTCTATTAATTGAAGTTACCTGCCTGCATACAATTTTTAAACAACTTGTCTCATTATACTAACGAAATATTCCTAAATATATTTTACCGGATTTTATCGTATCCCTTTCCCCAATTTTCAATGCAATGTCCATTAAAACAAGATATACCTACTCGCTCGCTCAATGAAGGATGACACGAAAAGGGGATTTACTTGTCGTCATGTATAGTGGAACACTTAACATATGGGATGTTCCATAGGAAAAGGGACCTTATCTTCCCAAACCAAATTTTTATTAGAGCTAATAATAAGCGTTTGGGTAAATTTTATCGGTTTTCATGTTTAGGTTGATTACAATCCCCAGACATGTTCTGAGCATTATTCAATCGATTTTAAGTCATTTATTAATTAAGCAATACAAAAAAAAAATAGATTGCCCCCAACCTCTACCACCTCAAAGAAATGGACCTTATCTTCCACCATGTATTTTACCGGCCTTACTTACGAATTTGTTGCGAATAAATATTATTATTATTATTATTTCATATACGGAAGTTAAAATTACAATACATTATTAAAAAAATTAAGTTTCTTTTGTAGAGTAGCAGTTTTCCAGGACCACTTTTCAGTTTTTTTATTAAAGCAATAAAACGACGATCGTTAGATCAATTTTCTTTGCTGATTTGAAATCTATTCAAAAAATCCTATAAGAAATGGTGACGTGCGCTCCTTAACTCTTTTGTCATATGTCAGGAAAACATTGTAAAAATTGCCAAACTTTGACCTCGATATCTCAAAACTTGGAATTTTCATACTACAATTTCAAAATAACTTAGCCAATTTTTGGAATTTACTGGTGATTGAGGTGTCTTTTTATTGAAAATAATTTAAAATTACATTTTTAATCTTTAATTACAATTTAATACATTTTAAGAAATGCAAAAACTGTATTTTGGGTTTGGGAAATAAGGTCCCTTTTCCTATGGAACATCACATATTATTCAAAACTCTACATTTTATGACACTGCAAAAGTTAAAAAGCTTCCCAACCTTTCCCAAGGAAAAACTTCCCATTTTGGGTTTTGCTAATTTTATTATAAATTGAAGAGAAATGATTTATAATTCCAGGCTTTACGTGCAATGTTTGTTTAGCGTGCCACTTACATAGCCAAATAAAGATACTTTTATAAACATAAAATGAATACAATTTTCAAAATATCTAGATATCTCCAAATATCAATTCGAGCTACCTAATCGGCATATGGAAGATGTAATAGGGCAGGCAGATGTCAATTACTAATAAGGTTCCTCCTATTAAAATTGAAATATAAAAAATTAAGGTATTATGAGCAAAGAAAAGTATGATATTGGCAACGAGAGATTTTTCAATATCTAACGTTATAAGTCACCGTCCTAAGTCCCAGAATTTTTCAAAATTATACTGTATTTTCCAAAGTTAAATCGTATTATCAGTATATATTCCATATGTACCTATCTTGCTGTTACAAGTTCATAATCACTATGCTATCAACCAGATCTATGCTCAATGAAGATCGACGGGTCGACGGGCCGCGTCTTCCATACAACAGTTTAGGCCCAGGCCTAGGGATATTTATTAATTTAATCTTTGGCTTTATCTCTTTGTTAATTCGCGAAATATGTTCCTCGCAACATCAGAAAAGTTGAATGCGCTCGTTGTAATGTACTTAATCCCATGGAGTAAAAATACCTGAAACTTTCAGAGAGGTAGCCACAACAAACTATAAAACCATTTTAGGTTTCAATACGTAAAAAATTGTGTCCGAAACTTAAAGTTCTCATTGAGCTTTCACATTTAATTATTAGAATAAAAATTAGAATTTAAAATGTATAAAATGTCATTCAAAACTTAAAGCTATCCGTGACCCATGTATGTTTATGTGGAGCTTTCATCAGAATATTTAGAGTTCTGTTGCAGTTAAATTATTTGAATTAAAAATATATGTGTCAATACGAATAAAATTATGTCCGAAACCCGAAGCTTTATTTGAGCTTTTAAATTTTTGTTAGCTTTTGAAGGAAAATTTCAGATTTAATTCAAATTTATTTTTTCCGACTAAAGAAGGGTTGAAAACATAAAAAATTTGATTGAAAACTTGAAGTTTTTAATGAGATCATAAGTTCATAAGTTTATGCGATGCTTTTGCAATAACAATTTGAGCTTCGCTGCAGTTAAGTTATGTGGATACAAAGTAGGTTTTAAAACGAATAAAATATATGTCCCAAACATTCTTTAAGCTCAATGTCCCAAATCATTCTTTGAGCTTTCAAGTTTTTGTAGAGTTTTTGTAGGAAAATTTCAGATTTAATTAAAATTCTATTATTGAGATCAAAATATGATTTCAAACCGTGTGAAATTTTCTTCAAAACTTAAACCTTTTGCAGAGCTTATAAGTTTATATAGAGCTTTTCCCACAATAATTTAAGTTTCGTTGCGGTTAAATTATTTGGATGGAAATAATATTTCAATACGAATAAAATCAAATGTCAAAGTTGAAGCATTCTTAGCGCCTCAAAAGGTTTGTGGAGCTTTTGTTGGAAAATGTCAGATTCGAATAAAATTTGATTATTCGGTTTACAAGTAGATTGATACTTTAGACAATACTTAAGAGCTTTAAGCTTAAAAGCTATGCAGATTTTTAAATTTATTCAGAGCTTCTGTACAAAAGTTCCGGATTTCATATACATTAGATAAATTGAATACTTGTTGAATTGAATTGAGGGCCCGAAGACTCAAATCGAGCCTAGAACCCGTGAATATCTTAACGCCACTGAGCAAACTATGTAAAAATAGTCATCATTGTATATCATTAAGAAGATAAAAACGACTGGCATTTGTACTTACTAGAATTAAAATTCGGTCTACCAAAAAGTAAAACTACAACTTTATGAAACAATTATAAAATTAAATTTAACTCAATTTTATTGAAAAAATAAATCTACTTAAAATGGGTTAAATCGTTGATTTTAGAGAAATATTGGATTATGGTGTTAGTTTATTTAACTTATCAAATATGCCGTACGCCGCTATATAATAATGTAATAATTAATTTCTAGTATCCACTACTACTACTAGAATTTACTACTAATATATTCTTGCGGTTGCATAATTGGAATATTTTAATTCTGTATTCCAATTTATATCAATTAATTCAATCAGTAGGCCTAGTGGTACGAAGTTGATATCTCCGTTGAACGGTGAACAAATCATTTCAAAGACCTGGATACATATGGATAATAAACTACGCCATTTTTTAATTTTATTTTGTATGTATATATTATAATGTAAATGTTGTAAATATTTAGTTTTCTTAATTGCAATTACATCAACCTTACATATCTTAGCTACCGGCTCTTGTATATGAAGACTATAGTAAAAAAACAAGGAATGTTACAAAATTTCGAAAATTAAGCTAAGATCGCCATTTAGTAGAAAAATGCCTAAAATGTCTTTAAAGTCGATTTTTCTCGTAATTGTATTTGTGACATTCCTTGTTTTTCCCCTGTTGTCTTCATATGTGATGTTCCATAGGAAAAGGGAACATCCAGTTTTTGCATTTCCTAAAATTACACATTGTTCTCAATAAAAGGACACCGTAATTACCAAAAAATTCCAAAAATTGGCTTAGTTATAGCATTTTGAAATTGTAGAATGAAAATATCAAGTTTTGAGATATTGAGGTTAAAAGTTTCATAATTAACAACTGTATATATCAAATAGAGGTGGAGGTTGGGAAAATATATTTCTTTATGTATTACTTAATAAACTATCGGCTCAAAATCGATTGTATAATGCTCAGGACATGTCTGGGCAGTGTATTCGACCTAAACATGAAAAACGATCAAATTTGCCCAAATGCTTATTTTTAGCTCTACTGAATATTTGGCTTGGGAAGATAAGGTCCCTTTTCCCATGAAACATCACATATATTAAATATATTAAGTAATGTCGTATACCTTAGTATTTACTAGGTTTTGAAAGAAATTTAATCACTGAAATATGTAGGATAGAATTAAATGTAGGAGATGATTAAATGTATTTCGAATATGTTAGGGATTTAAAATCGTGAAAATGTGTATTTTTATTGCATATTGAATTTGAAATCTTTAAAATAGTTTTGTTTACAACGCCTTAGCGGCTCGTTCACAACCACCTTAGCGGGCCACATGCGACTCACGAACCGCTGATCAGGAATATGTATATTTAATGTAACAGTGCTACGTATCTTAAAATCTTCAACTCGATAACTTGGTATCGGTTAATTTATTTTCTATCTTTAAATAAAACTGTGAGTGGTTTTCTACCTAAACAAAACTATTTTAAAGATTTCAAATTCACTATACAATAAGTATACACAATTTCACGTTTTTAAGTTCTTAATATAACATATTATAATACTAACAAATTTTAATCTAAATAAATTGTTGTGAATTTAATAATCTTTCCAATCAATGATAAGTCTTTCTCAAATTTACTGGTCGGATAATACATATATATAATAATTTAATATGGATAAGACCGACGACTTATTCTAGCAGTTAAATACAAATTGCTAGACAAATACTTGCGCAATTAATATTATGTTAGGCATTGGTTCATGTGTGGATATGAAATAAATGTTCCCTCCAAAACTACGGCAATAATAACATTATTAGGAAAATTTGTACTTGTGTTTTCCTTATTTTCCCCTTTTACTTTTAAATATTAAGACAATTTTCTTAAGAAAAATTTTCTTTGGAAGGAAGATTTTCCTTAGGATAATAATTTCAAATGATAATCTCTAATTATTAAATTAAATTAAGCAAGATAAAAAATATTCACAACATTATGATTAATTCTTTCTTAATAAATATCTCATGCAAAGGACTCAATTATCGAAAATTTCCTTCAAAATCTTTTATGTTTGTTTTGCCTTCCGGAAAATTTGTTCCCATTGCACATGACATAATATTGTCCATGAGCACAGATTTCCTCACCCAAAACAATCTCATATGCTCGTAATCATCCAAATCCTCAGTATTGATATTTATATTATTTAGGATATTTTTACGTAGAAAAAGGATGTGATTTTTTCTTGTGTGATAAAACTAGAAAAGAAAATATTTGATAAATTAATTTATATTTAGAATATTAGAATATTAACTTAACTAATAAAATAGAAATATTACCGAGAATCGTGTAGAAAATATTTAAAGGAAAAATCCATCGATTTTATAAGATATCCAGAAGAAAAGCCTACGGGAAAAATCGCACAACAAAAAAATATACATACGTGATTGTATAACAAATTTTGCACAATTTTTCATTAGATAAGAAAAATCTCAATTTTCTTTTAAAGTATAAATTCTTGTTAATAAAATTTCAGTGGTTTTTATATATTTAGTATTTATCTTAAATAATAAGTACTAACTAAATATTACGGACTATGAAAAATGATATTCATCATTTGAGATAAAAATAAAATATTTATCGACGTTTACGTTAGATATGGGATGGATTTCGTTCAGAGTGCATTTTGTAAGTGGAGTAAATGATAAGAATGGGGACATCATTTTTAATGGGTCATATAGTCTGGCCCCACAAAAGAAATTGATTGTGCCATATTTTTAACCATTATGTATTTTAATATTAGTGTATTGTAATGTGTAATATGTATATCTATAGGTACACTTAATTTTACAGAAAGAACTGTTCCTGAATAAAACCGAATCAGTATCGCCACGTACCGAACGTAAACTATCCGGATCCAGTTCGTCATCAATGAAAACCAAGTGGTTGAAAGCATTTCGTAGTTTGAAACCAGCATCCGGAAATGTGCCAAGTGATAGGTATGTTAACCATATGTCTTACACCAATCCCCGTCTTTGGGATGAAACGGGCCCATACCAACAATTGATGCCATTAATAATTCATCTCTTATATCTCTTTCCAAATTTCCTGCCTGACGTATGTAGGAAAAACGGTGGTGCCGCAATTGGTGGAAAGGTGTTTGAAAGTGAGAATCATAGTCTTATCGAGTATACATATAAGAAAATAACACCTTGTGATGTATGTTCTCAAGTATTACGAGGTAAATTTGATTATGAAATTGGAATTTAATATTTAATAAATCATCTTATGTATAAGTAGTGGTAATAATGGAAGTGATTATAAAGGATGCCGTAACGGTGGTCATTTGGGAATTGGGAAAATTCGAAATTGTATACAAAATAAAAATAGATTGAATTGATTATCTCCTATAGATATTTTAAAAATATATGTAGTCGGTAAACTATTAATAGTTTAGATATATTTTACCAATACCATTTTACCGTCAATCTTCCAAAATATTTTTAAACAAATTCCCAAGATAAATTCCTGAGATTTTCCAACAAATTATCGACAATTTCCGACACCATCTCATCACTCTCGGCTATTTCTGCGAAACTCTTTTATGTTCTGACAAAATAGACATTAATGACAAATTTCCTAACATTTCCGACTAATTTCCGACAAATTATTCGTGATACTTTCTTAAAATGTTTATTGGTCTTCAGATTCAAGCTTTATCCGCTTTATGACAACGTAGGTAATGCTTCAAAAATTCTCAATTCTTTTTTATGATATATTTTGTACAACTGAATACCGCGCATAGCCTAGGGTTTCTGAACTCGACTCGACTCGACTCGACTCGACTCGACTCGGACTCACCGAGTATATTCGGGCCATTACTCGGACTCGGGACTCGATTATAAGCTCGCCGAGTCCGATTCCTTAAAATTTTAAAAAACTCATGATACTGATTTTCCAAATTTTGGCTTAAAGTTCGAATATTAAAAATAAAATTTACAAGCTTTTTAAAAATATATTTGCTACTTTTCAATTCAATACTTTTCCAATATTCATATTTCTCAAAATAATTTTGACCTTATCGAAGAATAACCAATATTTTTATGTAAAATAATCTGCAGATTTAGTTCAGATTAGTTTATAGTAAGCAATTATCTGTATCACCATTTGCTAATTTACTCGGGACTTCCAATAACCTTATTTCCATCTGATTCCTAACCTTACATAATTTGGTTATTCAGATTTCGCTCTTCCTGGAGTGTGGCATCGATATCGATAAATGTTCAAAGGCTCGAATACGACAATGTTACTGAGAGACGAGTATATAATGAGGGATATATTAATGACCTGTCTTGTATTTTTTGTCGTACTATTTTCGATCACTCCGACGAGTTGATTTCACACAAGATGGGTATATTCTAAAAATAAAGAAACTATACAATAATTTGGAAAAACCAGAAAATTAAAAAATTACAGGGAAATTGTTATCAGTAATTGGAAAATTCTATAAAAAATCAAATTTTACCTCCTTTGCTATTTTTTAAAATAGAAAATCTACTAATAGTCCAGTCAACCGGTACTTTTGTCTTGGAAAAGGTCGGCTCAACTTCAAACTTGGCAATATTGTTAATTTTGACGCTCTTATGAAATCCTGAAATGTGTAAACACGGGAAGTGTGGAAAATGGCGGCCAAAATCTGGTTATTTGGGAATATCTCATTTCCGCTACATTTTAGACTTTATAAATTATTTACAAAGTTATACAGAATAAAATTTCCTACAACTTTTGTGTAAACCAAATTTTTCTCACATTCTCCATTCTCGTATTCTCCTTCGATTTGTCTCAAAAGATCGTCTATAGAATCGATCTGATATTGCTCTGAGTTTTTAAACGTGTAGAACATGATCAATTACTGCACGACCCCAATCATCACCGCGATCAGTAGCAATTTGTTTAATGACATCTTTAATCGACAACTTCGTCACATCATAAACAAAATCTCGTTCACTTAAGCGTGGATTTTGTTGCTTCATAAAATATTCCACTGTTATTTCATTAGAATAATGAAAACAGTGATTTTAGACTCGAAGGGTGACACAACAGATCGCAAAGACGCAAAGACAACACTTTCTCAACGTTTCTTTGCTGCTTCAATCATTCATTCATCTACATAGGGCCCCTGGCAAGCTTTATGAACAGGCAGAGGTTTTAGGTTTCAAAAATTTCACACTCTTACCATCGCCGCGCCGCCCCGCTTAACCCTTGATTCGCGAAAAGTTTACGAACTCTGTCTTTCACAACAATCACTTTAGTTTCTTTTAAACGTTTTTCAAATATAAAGCAAATTCCGTTCGGAGTAGTCACGATCAAACGTATAACAAGACTGTCAACTTCATGGACCTGAATGTTGCATTGAATAATATATACTTGTAATTCTAAAGAATATTAAACCAAAATTGCGATTGCTATGTACAAAATTCTGTTTTAAGATGAAATTTGAAGGTGATTTTCTGATAAAAATCTGGTCAAATTTGACGAAATCCCTGAAATTTTCGCAAAAAAGCTGACAAAAGCTTATAAAGAAAATGAGAGAAGTTAGAAAGAAAGTCGGTAAAGGTTAGGAAAAGTTTGTCAAATTAATAAAAAGAGCCGAAAAGTCCTAACGAAATTAAAAAAATTCCGAAGGGTTCGATAAAAATAGAAGAGTGAGGAGAAAGTCTTTATGTTTACGGACGAATTCTAGATGGTTGGAAAAGTCGATTGGTTGGTAAAATTCGGAGAAAATCGTTTAAACGTACAGAAAATTGTAAAAAATTGGATAAAAAAAGAAAAGTTGTAACAAGTATACAAAATGCATGTCATCATAAGTAGCTAATAATCGACTATTTCGTGACGTTTTCTGACTAGTCTCCTAGCTTTTTAAGCGTTTTTCAATAATCAATAAAATTCGCAATTCCTATAATCCTAACTCCATGATTTACGGCCAAATCAATATCAGTCGAGCTAAAACAATGTTATCATTCGTTTTATTGGACATTTTCTTACAAAGTTTCGGCAACAGGCAATGGTTCTTTGGTTTTATCAGCATTAGAAATAGACGCGCACCATACATATTAAGGGGCTACACCACTGTGAAATTTTCAAAAAATCGTTTTTTTTTTTGCATTTTCTAATTTTATATAGGTTCAAGAATTTGAGAAGAAAATTCCTTTCCGTTTCAGAGTTATATGCTGTATTATTTTTTTTTTATTTCAATTTTGAATGCAAAATGAATGTAAAGAAAACTTTAAACGCGTTTTTCTCGAAATGACATTTTTCAAATTTGC
>JANTOP010018305.1:0-13678 GCA_027564815.1 Symmerus nobilis | reverse complement strand
TATTTTTTCCTAATGTGAAATAAAGTTTATATATTTTTTAACCTAATTCAAAGAAAATCTCAAAATCATAAAATTTTCAGATATCTCATTTTTGCAATATGTGAGCGATATGTACAAATCAACGGCAATTCATATGAAGAATCATCCAAGCTGATAGGCATGCTTATAATTGACATTGGAAATTGACGATTTCAATAAAAATCATCAAAATAATTGTAGGAAACGGATTCTCTACAGACTGTACAAAAAAAAATTAAATAATTTTGCATAATAAATTATGTAGAAAAATGTTTGAGAAAAGACACGAGCTAAGATTGCAGAATTAAACATATAATTTGCTGAAAAACATGTAAAAAAAATTTAATGATAAAGCAATACAACAAGGCCGGTAGATAATTAAATGTTTCCATTCTTTTTGATTATCTATCCTACCTCCAAAATGTAAAAAAAAATTAATTAGAAGTTTTGAATTTTTAATTAGAAAAATTCCCCGTCAGCTTATTGATTCCAGACAGTAAATTTACTGATCAACGAACCCGTACTAGTAAATTTTAGCTTTGGCGGGTTGATTTATTACTGTTATCTAGGCAGAGCCGTATTATGACATTTTCGAGCCCTAGGCCCCTTCCTTGCGCATATATGGAAATCAAATTATCAAACCTCAATTTTGATAATTCACTTTAGATTATTAATACATTTTATTTTAATATCCGGTTTTTATTAGAACATGGTCTATTGGATTTTTCGATTCTGGCGTAGACTTCAGACATTTCTGCCGATATTTGAGACAAATAAGCTTTTTGATTCTCAAAAGACATTCCATAGTCATCACTATCCCCAAATCTAACTTTATTTGCTAAAGCTATAATGTCATTTGGAGCCATGTTAATTAAAATCGAATCTTCGTTTTTCGGCCAATATAAAATAAATCCCAATATGGTTGATTTTTTTTTGAAAAACTTTATTAATGAAAACTCCCCGCTAATTGCTTAGAAATGATTTGCTATGATTAGAATAAAAAAAAATTTGAAAAAATCCTTTCTCGAGAAAATACTTGGGAAAATTTGACCGTTTTTGAAAAAAAAATTGTAAGTCAATTTTCAAGGAGAATTTAAATATTTACATTTATTATATACACCCCTTCGCCTTACGATGTTGATAGATTCCCTAGTTACCGCTTATCTGAATCTTTATCGACATTTTCAAATTTTTAATTTTCGGGATAGTTATAACCATCTTCGATAAAAGTACAAATTTTTCTATCTTATGTGTATCGAGCCCCGGGGATGATTTTTTGTAAAAGTTTGTCGTTCAATTTCCCTACTAGAGCCTTTAGGTTTCATTTTCTATAATCGTATTTTGCAGTTCATTAAATAACATAATAAAATAAATTTGATTTTTTCAAAAAAATTTTCTTAATAAAAATTAATCGAAAATCATTTAGAAATGATTTGCCGTAATTAGATTAGAAAATTTTTGAAAAAAAATGTCCATAGAAATTTGAACAAAAATCGTTAAATTTATTGTAATTTGTACAAGGAGCGTTATTAAGAATTTTTAACACATAAGTTGGGAAGGGACTCCTCGTAGTAAAAGTATTGATAGATCACCTATTTGAATCCGTTTTCAAATTTTGAAACTTTAATTTTTTCCAGAAATTATAACCGTTTTTCTGAAAAGTTACCCCTTATATCGAAAAAAAGTTACCCTCTAAAATCTGAGGGGTTGTTTCTTTTAAATTTTTTTTTCCACAATATCCCCAATGGGCCCAATGGTTAGGTTTATTGCCACGTAACTAGATTAAATATTTCAACACGTTGGGTACTGGTGATTGAGCTTTAAATTTATAAAATACCACTGTCATATTAAATTTGTTTGTCGGATGCACGAAAAGATACATTTAGGAAGTGGTTTGCATGTATCATTCAAAAGGCTAAATTGTGACTTATATACCTTTCATTTTATAAAAGATAAATTGTGTGTGGGTAAAGTACCTCACATATATCCAAGCAAGTAATTGTTGTGAGTCGTATCTGAATTATATCTGCCCTCAGAGAGTTCATTAGGTTCACAAGTAACAAAAGCGTTTTAAATTATTTTAAAACAATAATAAAATATAATAGTTTGTCATTCGAAATATAAATTAAAAATTAAAAAAAAAATATTTTAAAGCTAAAATACATTTTCACCACTAAATTAAAAGAACGCAAATAATAACGAAACAGCGCTAAAAGAGGTAGCGTTAACAGAGTTATGCAGAATACTAGTTCGCTTCTATTCACTCTTGTACGCTTTTTTGGTGAATTCCCGCCTTAAATTTGCAAAATTAAATTTAATACTTACTAATTTGCTGTTTTGATACGTCGCGGGCCCCCTAATCGCCAGGCCCTAGGCAGGTGTCTAGTCTGCCTAGGCCAAAGTTCGGCCCTGTATCTAGGAATCATCTAAAATTGTTGTTGTTGATGTTAGTGATCTAAAGGTGGTATATAAATTATCTAAGTGTTTATGTGTTAAACAGAAATGATAAATCTTTGGTAAATTTAAAGATCAAATGGTAAAATTAAGTAAATTGTTTGGCAATTTTTTTTAAATTAAATTTAGTAGATTTCATATACATATATAGCTTTTAAAATACTCTTTAATATTTCATCTATCGAGGCTTTAGGAATAAATACGGAATATATTTGTACGTCCCTTCTAAAACAATCAATTATTAAATAAATCAATGCGTGCAAGTAAATTTTTTTCAATTGAAAATTATATTCAAATTGTGTGACACTTTTTTTGGTGGTTCATTTTATTGATAGAGGGATTAAATATAATACAATTGTTTTAAAGAAATGTGTTTCATTCATTAGGCAAAATTGATCGACGTTCGTGTGATATCAATAAGTGTTCAATATTTTGACAAAATGCAATTAAATAAGAAATGTGTTTATTGTGCTATTGTATTATATTTATCCGTTAATATAGTTTCATGTGAAGAGTTTGAAGATGCGGTTAATGAGTTTATGGATTCCTTAAGTAATTCAACCGATGTTTTTGGTGAGTTCTAGGGATTCTGAATAATAACCATTTAGAGTGATTGAAGTGAACATTAAGGACACTAAATATGTAAACGATTTTTATTAGCAATATCTTCTAATATATCAATTTTTAGAGGGAAGAACATTTGGACATCATTTCCTGAAACGAATAAGTTTTGCTATTTTACCAGCCGCTTTTGTCATTGGTGTTATAACAACTTTACTGGCCGCATTAACTGTTGTATCACTGAAAAGTCTAGGTGTCGGTGTAAGTATAATTTAGGTTTAATTCGCAATAGCTTTTTTCCTAATTAATTTCCTGTTTCCAGGTTATTCTTCTGGTACTTGCGGTAGGGCAACTACTAGCAAGAACATTTTCAGCACCAATTGCGCCTATAGCCTATCATCAGCCACATACTGTACCAATTGTCTATCAACGAAGTGGTGTAGATAGTGTAAATCCCCTATGGCTTGATAAAGATTGGTCGTAATCTTAACTTTTTCTAACTAATTTTCGAATATATATCTGAAAATGTAAATTTATATTATTTATTTATTTATTATTAAACATGATTAACATAGGAAAAATCATTATAATGTAATAATATGAATTGTTATGAAGCGCAAGCAATTTAATTACAAATTCTACTCATGATTCGAAGAATAATTAATTGTATAGTTGTACGTATAGTATACAATTGGATTGTAAATATTTTGATATCGAATCATATCCTGTACTTCGAAATATCGATCATGAACTTGACTTTCGTGATATGTATTAACATTGATTAAAATTGAATTGATTTTTATTTTTTTTTTTGGGTCAATTATTTTAATATCTAATTCCAAAATAAGTTTAAATTAAATCCGAATTAATAATGTCGGTCGTACAATATTATTATATATTACAACCAGATCAGAAAAATTAAATATTGACATTAAAAACGGACATTATAAGATAATAATTGTATTCTATATTTAAAGAAAATTTCTGTATCAGTAGGACAGTAGAACAGTGAATGCATTTTCACCAGTTTCTAGGAATCTCAATAATCAATGTCAAGCGTATAAAACTCTCAATTAATATTAATAGTCTAAGAAAAATAATTCTCGTTTTGAAGAATGAAAGAAAAATGATGTTATAAATAAGTAAATATATTGGAAAAAGTTCGATCCTCAATCAATACTGATAATCTTTTAATGAACATGGTAGTCCAAAAGTATATTAATTACAAATTATAAATATATTCATAAAATAAGTATATATGTTTCTGCGAATATATGAACCAACAAATTTTAAGAGAGTAGAACAGATTTTAGGTTCAAGATTTTCACAAAATTATGGAATTTCCATAAATGTGTCCAACTTTCACAAAATTTCAAAGGATTTGTGGGAGAGTGTAAAAAAAATACAGAACATTTTTAGTTTTATGTTGTTTTGATAATCTTCACATGACAAACGGAAAACATGATGAACAACAACATTGTAGTCAACTGCACAATTTGAACATAATATATTATATTGTACTATACCAATGTTGCTCAAACTGTTCTCCGCGGAGCCCCAGGGTTCCGCGAGACCCTTTCAGGGGCTCGGCGGTACTATGTAATTCAGTTATTGTGCCAAAATCATCGATGCTCGGTTTCAAACATTCACCAAAATTCAGGGATTGATTTTGGACGGAAATTTCTGCAACATTTCGTTTCTTATTTATTTGACAACAAATCCATGTTGTCCATTAGATTTTCCAAGTTTCGAAGAAAATTTTTGAAAAATTCTATTCTTCATCCAAATGGTCCCGAAAATTAATGATTTTATTCAAAGTTATTTTTAAAATATGACTTTGCTAAATAACCCTTTAAGGTTTTTATATTATTACCTCTACGAAATCACCTTTTAAATGAGCTGCAAGTGAGATTTTAAAACTTTATTCCCCGAAAATTATAACCAATTTTCCGACGAAGTGGTCGCTTAAATAACGACTTCCCACTTCAACCCATACAAAATTGGAGCGTTGAATGCTTTTTAATTTTGATTGTTCAATTTTTGTACCTGATGATTAGAAAACAAAAATGTGTTATGTATTAGATTTTTCAAGTCCAGAAGAAAATCCGTGGAATATTCAGTCCGTAGTGTAAAGAAGATTACAAGGAAAACCCAATCTTTTTATTTGATTAATTAAATCTGAAGTTTAATTAGAAAAGCTTAAAGAAAGCTTTTAGTTTCAGATAATTTTTCTATTCAAATAATTTTCCTGTAAAGAAATTTGAAATTTCCCGAAAAAACTTAATTTATGGCCACAAAGCTCGATAAAAGCTATTAATTAAAACTTAACTTTATTAATTTCGAGATCCATTTCTATACAATCAATTAAATCGAAATGAAATCCAAAATTTTCCCTTAAAAGCTTTTGATGAATTTGAAAGCTCGAAGAAAGCTTTAATTTTCGGATATCATTTTTAACGTATTGAAATCTCTTTTCCTGTCAAATGTTTTTCCTAAAATGAAATTTAAAATTTTTAAATAAAAAAGCTCAATTAAAATCGCGAAAGTTCACTGAAAACTTTTGATACAAAGTATATTTTGTTTATTCTTTATTTCACACGATTTATCAAATTTTAACCAAAAGCCAAAAGCTTTTCAAAATCGGAAAAGTTGCAAAAAAGCAGTAAGTTTGAAATCTAATTTATACTTTTTGAAACCTATATTTCTACCAACTAATTTTACTATAACGAAATTTCACATTTTTTCAAAAAACCTTATTTAGAATCGCCAAAGTTTAATTTAAGCTTTCAATTTTATTTTGTTTACTTGAAATTTACTTTTCATTAGATTGTTGAAAGTTTAATCAAATTTGAGATTTTTCCTTAAAAGCTTTCCAATAACGGAAAAGCTCCGAAAAAGCTTTAACTTTCAGGCATAATTTTATATCTATTTTAAAGCTAAATAAATGAACTGCTACAAAATTTCACATTTTCACCGAAAGCTTCCATAAAAATTCACTTAGAGCTTTTAATTAGCTTCATTCCATTTATTTGGAATTTACTTTTCATCGGATTACTGAAATTTAATTCAAAACTGAGATTTTCCTACAGAAGCTTTTGAAAATTTTTAAAGCTCAAAGTAAGCTTTAAGTTTCGGATATAGTTTTCTAAGCATTGGAACTTCTTTCCCATTTAAATAACTTTGCTACATTGAATTTTCAATTATTGTAAACAAAACCCTATTAAATTTCTCAAAGCTTGTCAAAAGCTTTTAAATAAAATATCATTATTATGTATTTGGAATCAACTTTTCATCGGATTAATAAAATTAGAAAAGATTTTTAAAATGTCCTCCGAAAGCTTTTAAAAAACTTGAAAGCTCAATGAAACCTTTATGTTTTAGGCATAATTCTAAATGCGACATCATTCGACATCTCGACGTCGAAGCATTTATATTAATAGAAAGGGCCCCGCGAGTTTGAGAGTAGCTGTACTATACTATTTAGTACAATTTTATATATTAGTAGGCATATTAGTATAACTTAATATTAAGGTGTTTGAAATATTACTTTTTAATGGGGTGATTACTGGATATTTCCATCAGGAAAAAATTATATTCAGAGTTGAACTTAACAACAATAATTTGAACAATAATTTCAAATAACCCTGTTTTACACTTAGGATCGATGTGATTACATCCACCAATTACTAAACTGTACGGTTATTAAGCGTACGTGCTGTAATCCATAAATAGTAATATACATCTGGTCGGTATCTAGATTTATAATCAACTTTTGCTTACCTGAACCGTTTAAATTAATATCTAAGAAAACATAAAAATTATGTGATTTCCCCACGCAAGACCTTCATAATAGCTAAGCATAAAATATTCTTCATCATTTCAAATCAATATTGATAAGAAAAACGGGAATTAAATAATAATGTTATTAATATAATATTCTGCTTATGATGCCTTCCTATCATTCTGCAAATGGATCGGTAACAGAATACACCATTGGTTTGTCGAGTACCATCTCTTTAACATTAACACTTTTTCTTACAATTGTCTGCATTAAATTTTATACAAGTTTGTGGAGTTAAGTGGTTACACAATTTATAATATTTCTTATAATAATAAATGAATTCATAATTATAGCGCATTTGCAATTTTTTAAGATGCGTACGTGTGTAAATTTAATTTTTTAATTTAATGTTGCATATAAAACAGTTTATTCAGAAAAATGTTTACAAATAAAAGAATATATCTAATATTTTGCATATCATTAAATTTTGTGAATGAAAATTCTGGTAAGGAACGAAGTTGGAATAATGATTTAACGAAAATATCAGCACAATATGGAAATAGTGGGCCCAATTTTGATACAAATCTTCCACATTTCACCCCATTTAATGAAAATGAATTTTTTCAAGCGAGCAATAAATTTCAATTAGATAAAAGATACGGTGAATCCTTACCGGATGGTACTAATGAAGTGACAAAAAAACCAATTGATAGCGATAAAAGTGATATTGATTTTCTTGGAAATGGGGCTCTTAACATTGCCGATCCGATAGACTATAAATTTCAACAGAGAATAAAACCAATACAAAATTTCGTAATGGGTTTATATAAAAATTATCGAAGTGCTCATGAGAGTAATAAGACAATTGGACAATCAGTAATGCCACAAGAAACAATTGAGTCTCCCACATTGATATCAGAAGAACAAACTTCAAATAAAACTGAAGATAAAAAGTACACGAAAACAAAGAGGAAACGTAAAAATGAGCTTAGTGAACTGATATATAATGTTGGACCTGGTGTTAATGTCAGCGTAGACAAGGACAAGGAATTAGTTAACGTTTACTTAGATGAAAATTGTCTGAAAGATATTTTTACGGGTAATTGGATATTGATTAAATTACAATCTCATTCTTATTATTACATTTATATATAGGTCGTGGGAAAAAATATGATTTAATGTCAAAGATACTACCACTTTTCATTCTGCCATTTCTCATACAATCAGCAGTAATACCATTTATTGTGTCCGTCTTGAAATTGCTTCTCATCAAATCAATCGTTGTTGGTAAAATTGCAATATTCCTGTTGATTGTATCGGCATTTCGAAATCATAATGGCGGTCCGGTTGGAAAGTATGAGGCAGCGCCAGCATATTATGTAGACCCGCCAAGCAGGCGATCCGAATCATCGACCGGATATAGGGTGGAAGGAAAACCTACGACATGGATCAATTAAAGTTTTTATTTCTACTGCATATTATAAGGCGAATTTCTATAATACATGTTTTTTCTTAAAATAAATGGAGGAAGTAATTTGTTTTAAAGATTTTTTTTAATAAAAACACAAAACTTGTTTGTACTTTTTTTAGCCCTCATTTAAGCAAGAGATATTTCCCGGGTCACTTTTCCTTACATCTTCATATATGAATATTTTAACGGAAATTGTCTTCTTGCGAACTTAACAACCTTAAGTAGGTCTCCAATTTATTGGAAAAGAAAATTTGAAAGGTTTAACCTACCGACATTTTCAATATATACCAGAGTTAAAGAAGTTCCGGCAGAAAAATACCCTGAAAATATATTTTGGGCGTCCTTATTTTTAAGAATTGAAATAGCCAATTGTTGAGTCCTCTTTCCTTAGTTTCGAAGTTTTAACAAATGGTTCAAGTTAGAATTTCGAACTTATATACTCAGACTACTCACTAATTAATTTCATTATATCACCATGAATTCATATTCATGTTGTATGGGGTTTTGAGTGTAACATCCGTGTATTAATATACTTAATATATATATATATACTTATCAATATATATATATTAAATATATTAAGTGTATATTCTATATCTATTTGAATTAGTAATTGTAATATGGAAAAATGTTGGTGTAGTACTAGAAATGATATTATCATCATGAATTATTATTATCGATTATAAAATGGTGCTATTTCTTATCAACTTATCAAGTAAAAGGCGAATTGGGAATCAGATTATACCCTGAATTAATAACGTGAAGAATATTTGTTCAAAAGGAACCATTGAATAATCTTAATCAATTGTTAATCTAATCTAATCATGAAGTTTTATTGTTTATTAATAGCTTTTAATAAAAAAATTTTTTTGTTCAGAAACGTTTTTAACCAAATTCCTTACAAAAATCTAAAATATTTAAATAATTAAAAAATTATTTTTTTTTTAGTTAGGCGGCCCTCTCCCGACGTTATTTTTTCACTTCCAAGAGGCTCACGGTCACTATAACTATTATGACCATAAACTTGATCTGTGGTAAATACGCTGATGGGATCACGGAGCACTGAACATTAAAAGAGTTGTCATATATAAACCCAAATAATATATAACGGGTATTGTGCTCAAGTCAATACTCATTGCAGTGACGTGCAATCTAATGCGCCGAAGGTGCAGAGCACACGTAAAATATCGACTTATTTTATTTAATAACTTTATCATTAATCATCAAGCTTATCCAAAGCTGTTAATTAAAAATAACATTATATTATTTATACTATAAATTTCATTATATTTCTGCGAAAGTTTTAATCAGTTAAATTAAATTGAACGCAAGTCATCATGAGGGCAGGGCATTCAATGTCCTTATTTGCCCTTTCTTGCAAAACTAAGCCATCGGCCTGAAATTTTGCATCAATATAAGCTCTCTATGAGATTTTTGAAGCATGTTTTTTGGGGAAAATTTGAAATTTCATAAAAGGACCGATATCTGGATAGAAAATAGATTTAAGAACGTAAAAATTAAATTCTAAATTGAGCTTACCAGTGGATTGAGAGAGTTTTCAGCGAAAATTTTATATTTTATCTAAATTTAATGAATTAAATAAAAATGACACTTAATAAGCTTTTAATAAGCTCAGGAAATTTTTGAAGCTTAATTTTGGAAATGGTTGAAATTTTCTTAAATAATCGTTATCTGGGTAGAAAATAGATTTTTAAACGTAAAAAATTAAGTTCGAAACTTAGAGTGTTGCGATCGTTGCCTTTCGTTGGGCTTTTAATAGTTTCGATAAACTTTCTGGGAAAATATCATATTTCATTTAAATTTAATGAATGGGATAAAAATTCGATTCAAAATTATCGAAATTCGATAGAGGGACATTTTAATTTTAGCTTTCAATAAGCTTTCGAGATTTTATGAGCTTTTTTTGGAAAATTTAAAATTTGGTTAATGGATCGTCATCTGCATAAAAATTTAATTTCAAAACGAAAAAATAAGGTTCGGGAAATAAAGCTTTCTGGGAGCTTTTAAATTTTTGCAGAGCTTTTGTACGAAAAGTCTAGTTTTGGTATTTTTATATTTTTTCTCAACTAATTTACAAACTTTCTGCGTCATTATATTTTTTTGGATCCGAAGAAAATAACCGGGATATCCGGATCAAATGTCGCAATGTCCGATATTCAAATTTCTCGGTGTGAACCTTTACGAATTTCTGATATTTTCTTAGATAAATGTCAATTTATCGAAAATATTAAATTTTTGTATTTTTACCTAACTGTCGAAGCAACTTTCTGCGTTTTTACATTTTTTTCCTGTCGTTCAAAGCCAAGATAAATGGCAAAGAATTTGCTATTGTTCAAAATAGCATATTGCACAGTTTTAATCAGTTTTACTCCCTGTCATTCTGACAGTGTTTTTCCGGAGTAAAGGAAAGTTTCAACGCTTTTGGAAAATCTTTCTTGGGTTATAGTTTGTATCCGATGAAATATTCGGTGCATACTTATAATGTACACTTCATGCTGATTCCGTTGCGTTCGAAAATTTGAAATCTATAAGAAAATTCAGTTTGAAATCTCTTCTTAGGAGTTTCGTAGCAGATGTATATATGTTCATGTATATATATCATGATATCATATACAATAAATTTCGTTAGGTCTATGCTATATTATCAATAATGTTCTCGTATTGAAATTACCGGACCGATAAACACTCAAGCTGTCTCAAAATTGAAAAAATACTTATCGAAGCCAAAAATTCAATTGATAAAAAATATTCCTTATAATATGTAGATAACAACGGTAAAAGTTATTTTGCATCATACCAATTATTATTTATATACCTCAGTATCTATATACTAAATTGTGAAATTAACCAAAATAATCAATCTAAAATTTAGAAAATAGCAATACTTTTGTCGGCTTAGTCATGTCTTCTGATAATATAATTGTTATAAAGACTAAACTCCCACATGTCTGTGCATATCTGTGATACATTTAAAGCTCTTCTTGTTCCATCCATTTTCACATGATTCTGGATGTGATTTCGAGAAGATATAATTGGAATTGCACATGTAATTATATCTGCAGTAATCTCTTAGTTAAAAAATTATAGATGTAAGTATCACTATTAATTCCCTATCCATGCAGATACTCGTAGGTAAATAGTAGACGTGGAATATTAGCGACATATGAATATATCCAAGAATGGGCTAAGCCTAATCTTTGACTAACAGGGAAAATTGAGATTTTCCTGCTTATAATATATATTTTAGATGTATATTATCTATGGTTTGATAGTTTTTATTCTTTATTACTAAAAACAACAGTTGTCGCAATTATTTATTGTGATATCGGTTATCATTTATACACAAATACAGGTAATTATTAGGTATTGATATCGATTTTATATCACCTATTTTTATAATGTCATATCATTTTTGTGATAAAATGTATATATAGCATATATGTATAACCACACTGATGTAAATGTAATCCCATCAAGAACTTTTCCATACTGATAATTGTTAAATTTTAGTATTGTCTAGTATTGCGAACTGTTAGCTCGAAAGTGTACTGTGCAATTTACCAAATAAATAATTTCAACGCAAAAATCCCATAAAGAAAATTATATAAATGATTTTGTAACAATAATAATTTTGATATCTTTAGAGCAATTAATTCTTCAATCTTATCGGAAAAAATTCACACAAAATGCTCGGTAATAAATCAGATATTCAGAATATTAGTACATTAAGATTAGTGAAATTCATATTATTCATATTTTATTATCATTATTATTTTTATTTTATTTTAAGGTTATATTAATTATTAATTAATATTAGTATAATAATTAAAAATTAAAAATTCATGAAATTATAGCTTGGATTGCACAAAATAAATTGACGACCTTCTTGAGTGTCGCATTATTTTCATTTGTAATTGCACTTATTGCCGTTGCTGTCCAAAAAACAGATTTAGACTATCAATTGGGTGATTGCATTGCCGAACGAGATGCGTTATTGACCACAACTCCAATACCGAGTACCCCGGAAGTAGGGGAAACAACCGTAGCACCAGGAGAAACAACTTCAGAACTACCAGCAGTAACAACTTCAGAACTACCAGCAACATCACCAGAGGTACCAGAGGTACCAGACGAACCACCAGTGGGAACCGTAAGTATAATATATTTATGTAAAATAGAATTAAATATCGTGTTACATTTGCTCGATAGTCCATTGCTTACAATTAGATTGACCCACTTCAAAACTCAAACATATTTTTCGTTTATGTAAAATTCTTTCAGGCAAATGAGCAACTTACTTATCGGAGAGCTCGAAGAGACGTTGGTGTAATATAAAGTGCCATATGTTAATATTATCAACTTTTGTTCCAAAACATACACCAAACACACATTCAAGTACATTTATATTAACAAGAAAAACACAAGGAAATGTAATTTTATCTGTTATGTAAGGAAATAATAGCTGGACCGATCAGCGCTAACACTTTGTCTATTATTATATCAAGAATTGGAATAAATTTTAGCAACTAAAATAATAGCTTATTAATTTAATATTTTATAAGGATTTGTATATTTAAATAGATTAACTGAACTCTACTATCTCTTGTTTATTCAGATTGAATGGAACCCTTCAGTAAAAATAAGAGCCACTAGTATCATTAACTAACGTATACATATAACTAGAGCCGGACTTTCAGTCTCTAAAAATTCGTTAAATATGTACTATAATATGCACTAAAAATCGAGAAATATCTACTTAAAATAATCATTTATATTCATTTATATTCAATTACATAAGTATTAAAATAAATATTCAATTACATTTTATTAAGAAAAAGTTCAAAAAAATTAGAGAAAATAATTAACGTTAATTTTAATTAACATTTTTAAAATTACATTGCGTCACAAACAAATATTTAATATTTTCGAAAGTTAAAGTGAGTCTCTTATCTGTTAGTAGATCTTTGTAGACGGAAAATGTGCGCTTAACATCACAAGAAATTATTGGAGCATTTTCGAAAGATGCAATTTCTGACGGTTCAAAATTTAGTTTACTTCAAAATTTGTTGCTCACCAGCATTACTGAAAAGAATTTACGATTAAATTGTATTTCATTGCTTACGACTGTAAAATTATATTTAATTGTAATTTGTTTCATTAGATTTTACCGCTTAAAATATATGACATTACTGTAGGGTGACCATTTATTTTCGACAGAAAATCAGTACAAAGAAATTTTTTATTTTTAACTTGTAGAAATAACTCCGACTTTGTCCGTTTACAACTAAATTTTGCCTCGAAGCATTCTTGTGTTACAGAGACCAAGCAATCCATAGGACGAAAAGATTGATTATGATTAACGAAATGATTAC
>JANTOP010018294.1:0-13679 GCA_027564815.1 Symmerus nobilis | reverse complement strand
AGTTATTAAGTTATTTAGAAAAAAGTCGAATATTCTTTCACGTAAGAAATCAACGTATTAATTTTATCGCATCATATGCGATATTGTCATATTTTATATCTTTAATTTTTCATGTCTTGTATAGGGGCCCGTGCCGGTGTTCAGTACCGGGCCCGAATTTTCTCTCGACGGCCCTGCACTAGGGGTTTGGTACGCAATATATCGTTAGTAAGTTTTCAATTCCCTTAATTTATTGAAACCATCATATATTCGGATCAGTTTGGAAAATAAACGATTTAGTTTTAGGATATAGTGGAGGACGGGGCGAAGCAACGGGGCGAATTCTTAAAAGTCATTGTCATTAGTTGCGCCATTTTGTCCTTAATATTTGGTGGCTTGGCATTCAAATGTTTATTAACTCACAGGCGCGACGACACACAGTGACTAATATCTTTTCGACCTTTACGCATTTGATTTTTTGTGCCCAGAGAATTTTTCAAAATTTTCCACAAATTTGTTATTTCTCTCAATTGAAGGTAAGTGTTTTGTATAGTTGATTTCCAGTACATTCGTAGAAAATATACATCTTTGAGGTTTTTCTTTTTTTTTAATTGAGATATCGAATTTTAAAGGTAAACATATAGCTCGGGGCGAAGCGACGAATAAAATTGCTTAACGTCTTTCTTAATCTGTTATTCCAAATTCAGCATAGCTCACAGCGATTAATTTTGGTCTCTTGATACATGTTGACTCATCTGTCGATTTAACCTTCTCTTCTTTCTTTGCAGCAATGGCTGCTATTCTTTTCTGTGCAGGTTTTTTTGTCAAGTAACGAGCCTCATGCTCTCCTTCAATCTCTTAGAAGGACTCATCACAAGTCAAAATCGTGGTTTTGCCTGCTTTCTAGAATTCGAAGCTTTGTATTGCTTGGCATAAAATCAATAACTTGGAATATTTGGCGATTTAGTGGCCAAATTCCAGGTGTCCGAAAAGCCGACTTGATGTCAATTTCTGTTGCGCCAAGTAATAATGGTTGAGCAAAAACTGCAGGTAAATCGTAGATTTGCATCACGCGTGAGTCATCGATTTCATCCATTCTTTGTATAGTTTTTTTAAAAGGGCCAAAAACACAAACATCAAGCGGTTGCATTCTGTGACTGCACTGTTGTGGAGAAGACAAAACGTGAATGCTATTGGCGAGACAAAATGTGAGCACATCCAAGTTGCGATGCGATTCATGATTATCAAAAAGCATCAACACTGGGGTTTCAACCGAGCATTGTGTAAATGCTCCTATTCAACCTGGCATTTCGTCATAAAATCGAGAAAATGTTTACTGTTCATGAATCTAGAAGGATTGGCGCCACCCCAACAAGAACTTGGACCACAGACAGTGGGGTTAAATTTATTGTGATAAAATAATGGTATATTTAGTCCGAACATTGCAAAATTCTACATTTAAACGGGTTTCTAGTAGGTTTTTGAAATTTCAAGTAAATCACGTGATGTAAAGAAGACGGTTTAAAGATTAAAAATATGGAATAACATTTTTTTTCAATTTTTTTCAATTTTTTGTCAATTTTGGGTTGGATGTCCCCTTAAGTTTATTTCTTCATATAAATATAATATACAATAAGGCGTCACTCATGGCACCTCCTCTTATTGGAAAGGTACATCCTTTATTGATATTCTCTCAAATTTGCATGGCATTTCGTTCATTAGAAGCCGAGATATTGCGCTCAAAGTGATAGGACCTTTTTAGCATCGGCCAAAATCGGCCATTAATCAATAAAAACATTGAAATTGTGCGAGAACTCATTAAAAAAGGAGCCGAAATCTTCATTGCATTACACGGAAATTAAGTTAAATATCTCCAAAAATTCGATTCATCGCATTTTGACCCAGAGTTTCTAGGAACGGAATAACTTCACCGATTTGTTTACCAAAAATTGCATTTTAACCATCAACCACTCACCATATTCGCCTGATTTGGCTCCTTGTGATTTTTTTCTGTTTGAAAAACTTCATTTGCCGATGAAAGGACATTGAAGCCAGCCGGAAAGGCGCCGACCGACATTTTTAAGAACATTCCGAAAAATAACCTAAAACATTCATTCGAAATCCTCATTGACCGTGGAAAACGCTGTATTGACGCAGAAGGAGACTATTTTGGATAAAATAAAACCACTTTTGCAAAATAATAAATTGTTGTTGTTTTTTTCAGTTCTATTTCTTTTGAGACGCACCTTGTGATTCACAGTTAAAATTAAAGATTATGTTTAGTTACTTATATTTGACATAATTGACTTGATTTGAAATACAGTGAAAATACGGGCTTGTCGCTTCTCCCCATATTCTTCGTCCCTTTGCCCCCTTATTGTCGTTTCGCCCCGAGATTTTGATGCACAGAAAATTTGGCATAACTTTTTATGGGCTGATCTGTAATGTATATTTGATATATGCGCTATGCCTAGGCCTATCATATCGTACTAGACATGACCCGAAATTCGATTTAAATTGGGAAATATTTGGAAAAGTTAAAGTTAATATCGTCACTTCGCCCCGTCCTTCCCGTGGCATGTCAATCAGCCTGTTGAAGTCCACTGCTGAACATAGGCCTCCCCAAAGATTCATTGGGTGGTATTTTGGTCTTAATTCACCACGCAATGCGGGTTGGTGAATAATGTTGTTATAGTTGGTCTTAACCTGTTATCATTGACCATTTTTAAGTTAATTGACAACAGCCATGAGATTCCGTTCAAGTTCTCAACAATTTTTTCTATACCAATTTGACATTTCTATTCTACATATTATAATCACCATCTGTATAAATAAAAATATGTAGAATAGAAATGTCACCATCTGTATAAATAAAAATATGTAGAATAGAAATGTCAAATTGGTATAGAAAAAATTGTTGAGAACTTGAACGGAATCTCACAGCAGGTGTATAGTATGTTTTTTTGCCTACTCCCATATACAGGAGTCTTCCGTACTATACTAATGCACAGTACGTGGGACCGCCAGCTTTACGTCCATCCGATATAACGCGGTTTGAAATTCGATCATTGTGTCGATCACAAATTATTGAGATAATAATTTTTTTTTGTGATGTCGACACCTGGCTTCGAACCTGCAACCTCTGTCTTCAAAGGTGGGCGCTATACCCATTATGCCATGAAGAGGTCCTCCCTGTACCTATTAATAATTTATAATATTAAGTCGTTCAAATTGATACAAAGTTTTGTAGAAATAGTTATGTATACTTCGTAAATACGTCATTTTCCACCATAAATTAATTACGCGATTATGAATATTGTACCGCAACGATGAGGTATAAGAAAGTAAATATTCGTCTGAATGATCTTCCGCATGAGTAATTTAATTAATAAATCACTAAGGAAAGAACTTCTACTTATATGATTCATTTTGCGTCCCCCTATATCTATAGATACCAGCTTTCAACTCCTATGCCTCCTAGTAAAATTTCCATATATAACAATAAAATAACTGCGAGAAATGTAAGTACCTACTATTTAAACTGCCATTCAAATTATCCAAAAAAAAATGTGAAAAAGAAAACTCCACCCTTCATGAAACTTTTCGTCTAGAAATGTCTGCAAATTTAAGTCTTCTAACTCTAAAATCTAAATAATTATAACTAAAAAGTATTCCCATTTAAAAATTATTTCGAACTGAAATCAGAAATACTCAGTAGTGTTTATTATATATTTTTATTAATTATTATTAGAACATGAATAGGCCATCTATTCAGTTCCGGCATTAGTTCATGAACTTTAAATATAACTTATGTCTAATGTTTACGAATACACAATAGAAATTTCCGACCTTGTAATTCTGACCTACTTGTTGATTTTACGTTAAGATCTAGTTGATCCTGCATCATATTTACTATAAACTATACATTAAAAAAAGTATATAAATGAAAAACGTTTATGTTTTTTTTTACTTTATATTATTTTTCTTTGCACGCTATAATAAATAATGTTATGCAAAAATAATTAATTAAAAAACAAAAACAGACAAGCAGAAATATTTTTAAACAAATTATAGAAATAAATTAAAGTATAAAGCGAAGAAAAAACTGGTATTTATAAAAATTGTTATTGAATGATAAAGGTGAGAAAGTATTTTAAAATACCGAATTTTAGAGGCTGCGTCTAGTTTTAATTGAAAATATAATATTTAGATATATAAAATGATCATACTGGTAGGAAATTAGGTACCGGGAAGTATGATACATAGCTGGATATTGTCTAAAAACCTATTAATTTCATTAATAATACGATATACTTATGTAATAACTACGCTGCATTATAAAAGCGGTTTTAAAAACATGGGGATTAACTACTATTAGGTCCTTGGAGAAAATTGATTAACATTCAATTAAATTGTTTAACGTTTAATCGTGGAGTTTATTTTTATCTTAAAGCTTATTAATTGCCAATTTAAATATTAGAATTAGAAATCGATCCAGCGACAAATTCCGATGTAAAATCAGTTTATTTTTAAAATTACATAATTATGTTTTCTCAAAAACAAGTTAATCGGATTTTAAGTGCGTTTGAATAAAACGTTAATCTCTGATCGATTAATATTATATATATTTTTTTATTATGTATAAGGACCCCTGGTATCGCTAATCAAACAAAATGTAAGCGCCAATCAATATGATTATTACGCTACTAATTACGATAATTTATATGTTTGGATAAGTTTTTGGGTTTTTTCGATAAACGCTCATCACAGTAATTGAACAACAAAATGAAACGGCAAATATAAATAATGATCAAATTTAAAATGAATTTTTTTCTTTATCAACGTATTGTATAATATACTAATTTACATACAATATACTATTGCTATTATAACTAACTACTAGTAAGTTTATTCTTCGTTTGTCGTTTAAGTTTGGAATTAAGCGAAAATTTGGCTTGTTATGAATATGGGTACCGTGACATTTGGAGTTCAGAGGCGTATAAAGTCTATAAATCAAGGGTCAAATTGTGCAACACGTGCGCAATTCTACCGTGCAATAACAGAACAACTTAACTCAATTTCCTCACACTTTGGGAAATTAGGTTTTAAGTTTGACTTGCAATCCGATAAATACAGAATTTAAATGTAAGTCGAATGTAAATATTCGGGAAATACGTTCTTTTGCTTTCATTAATTTTCCCAGATGATAAAAATAGGTAGTTTAGGAGCGCCTAACAAAAATCTAAAAGCATAGAAAGAGAGAGAAATATGTTTAGATTTCAAAAACGTATCCTTCGATAAAAGGACCTAACTTTAGTTACAATGTTCTGTTATTGCACTGTAGTATTAATCATCAAACAGAACTAATATAATAATATTGTAATTATAGATTTTATAAAAAGATGTTGGTAAGAAATGATATAAGTAAAATATTATAAAACTTTAGACCTCTGAAGATTTTTATTTCAAGTTTTAATAAAATTTGTAATCAGATTTATGAAAAAATTTAAAATTCGATTGCAAAGAAACTTTGCTTCTCGAACGGCTCTTTATAAACTATCCTCTCACCACAAAATAAACAGGAATTTTATAATTATAAAAACAAAATTCGGGAAAATTTATTCTATACATTTTGCCCTTGAACAAGTACCACCCTTGGAAAATTAATAAGATGGTTTGGTCTTAATTTTAACAATTGCCATGGATTTCGATAATATTTGTTCTCATGTACGTAAGTACGTACGTATGTACCTATATAAAATGAAAATAATAATTTGCGGAAAATTTCTTTTTCTTGAAGGGATTAGAACACCCTGATGCTCGGAAAATGGGCATAAATACAAATAAACATTGTAGTTTTACAAACAATTTAAAAAAAAACCAATAAAACAGATTAAAAAATGGCGGAGATATGAGCCGTCAAGTAGGATCCTATTTTGAAAATCCTTGCTGCTTGTGTAATTTTATACTCTTGTATTTTTTTCATCGTCTTAAAAAAAATTTAAATATCGTCTTAAAAGTGTTCTTTTTTTGAAAGTTAATAGCTAAGATGTAGCATAGAGATTTTTTTTTTATTTTTTGCAAAATGACAGCGGTTTGAAAGAAAAAGTCTGATTTTTACTGAAATTTCGAGATTTAAAAATGTATAAAAATTGAACACATAAAAAAATCCTATGCAACATCTTAGATAATATTATAAAGAGTGTGTGGTTCAAATTTCGTTCAAATCGGTCAAGTAGATCTCGAGATATCTTTTAAACCAATTTGAAAAAAGTAGTTTCGAGAAAAACGCACAAGAAAGAAAGCCGTGTCAGCTAATGTACGTTTCGAAAAAAGTATATTCTGAAGAAATACATTTCATGGAAAAGTACGTTTCGGAAAAGTTGCCCTCGAAAATACTCTCAGCTGTCAAAGTTCTCGAAAGGAATCAATGGTCTATATATATTCGTATAGAAAATGGAAAAATGCACTGAAAATCGGCGACAAAAAAAAATTCAAAAATTTGAATTAATTTTTTAAAAATTTTTTTTTGTATGAACGCCTCAAAGCATTAAGCATCAATCGATATGTATTTTCATTGTCTATCCAACAAATTTGTCAAACTTACAAATTTCCCCTCCCCCTCTCCGCTGGAGACGGTTTTCTGGAAAATCTAATTTTAGTCCAAAAGGCATGAAAGTTTTTTAATTTTGTCCTGTAGAGCAACTATCTACGCAACTTTCATATAACAAAAGTTTTTTTGCTTCCGAACAAAATTTTCGGCAATCGTCGATCAAATGCTAAAACTTTTTATTAAGGGGGCTAGCGAAAAAATTCCAACGCCAATCGATTGCTATGCAAATTGCAACCTCTTGGGCTAATTTTCGGATAACACTTTCAATCCCGAACAAAAATTTTTCTCCGTCGACGCCAAAGGGTTAACCAAACTACATATTGTGTTGCACATCATTGGATGGGCAATGACGTACGCAACAACTTTGTAGTACATCGCTTTCCGACACGACCGAAGCGACATTTTTGACAAAGTTCAATTTTTTTACACTCAGCGCTACCTACTATATATTTTTCTAGGATGCACTTTTGCGTGCTGATTAATTTAGTTGCACGCCATTTTCATCTTGAACGCCTTTTTACCACACTTTTGAACAAAACTCGAACATTTTTTTAGCAGCGCCACCTATCTTACATTTTTCAACATTTTCCTAGGTCCAGTATGACCTAATGAAGAACTCCTCTATACATCACTTTAACATCGGACACCATCTTGAACCATTTTAGCTGCTTTTTATTTCGTGTCGATGGGTGCACTCTTTCTATGCTAAACAGCATATTTACCACTTTGCACCCCCAACTTCGAGGGTGGATTTTACCCCTTCAACCTCAATATGGGCCGCAAAAAAATATGTATCTCTTATTTTTTCAAGAACTATAACATATCCAAAAATTATCGCAATCGGAGCCGGACACCGGAAATACCTTCTTTGTTAGTCGACTTTAAGTTGGACTCATCGATATGTTATTTTAAGGTGGAGCTGTGAAATTCGCGTTTTTCGAGGGGGGAAGGGGGTTACCTACTCGCTCCGGTTGAACTTACGATGATGGTATAGAAATGGTAATATATAAAAACACTTTAATAAGTATTAGAATATTTACCTGGGATACCACTATGAATAGTTCTTCCCCATTCATAAAAATTCTGTAGAATCCGGAAAAACTGTTGTGGGAATGTTCGGGAAAAAATTGATAATTATGAGGAAAATGTCAGTAATTGTACATAGACATTTTTTTCGCCAGGTACCGACTTTTTGTGTAATCTCCTAAAACTTCTTGAAAATTAATTTTTTCTGCCATTTCAAAATTTTTCCCGAAAATGGTAAATATTTTCCGAATATTCTCTAAATTTCCATTCCAACATTTTTTGGAAAATTTCCATGTTTTCCTAAACGTTTCAAATTTTTTTCTATAAATTTTGTATATTTTCTCTTGACTATTTCTTTAACATTCTCGAAATATCCCCATTATCCAAGTTTTTCTTTACCATTCTCGAAATTAGATTCGTGAATTTGACCGACCATTTCTGGCAATACAAATTTTTCCTATGGATAGAATATATTATATTATATATATCAATTCTATATATTTTTTTTATGCATGCCTCCCATTTTTATAACTGGCGCAATAAACAAGTCATTGATCAACTTCTAGTATTCCCAGGTAATAATTCTAGTAACTTCTAGGACTCCCCCAACCTTAGTGACGATGAATGTTTTAACCAACAAATGAAACCCATAGAGCGACGCTATCAGTGATTTTGAAATGAAAATATTGTATGATGATCAATTATATTTGACTTCTCATAAGATAAACGAATTCTGACGACTACAAAAGACAACGAAGAAGACAGACATAAATTTTGACAACAGAAAATGACTTCTCTCTATTTTTCAATTGTGCCGAAACTACTGAGCGGAATCATAAAGTAATTAAACAAGCAAACATTTTAGTAGGTAATTCAATTACCTTTAATTTGATATCTTATCCAACTAGTATCGAACAATTCAAACTCGAGATATGTTCAAGTATGTGAAGCTACCCCTGAAAAATTTTCAGAAAATTTCAAATATTCATGTCTCATGGAATTTTCGTGTTTAGTGGGCCAACGTACCGTACATACGAAAATAGTGGCATCTACATTCTACATCACAAAAATATTTCTTATTTTGGCGCATAATGTAATCAACAAATTTTTATTTTCATAAAAATGAAAAAATGTGAAATTTGGCGTTTGTAAATCAGCTTTCCAAACATAGATCTCTTATACAGGAAGAAATACTTGATGAAAATTTGATTTAAGACTTGATTAAAATTGAAGATCTCCCAGGATCAAAAACGAGAATGCTGAAATAAATAAGTGACATTCGTATATATAATTAGGCACCTTGTCAATTTGAATTTGAGGAGTAACTTTATGATGTTTGCTAATAATTTGTTTAATTTTTGAGAAGCCCACTTTATTTTCATTTTGTGTCAATATGTACTATATTAGTATACTCGTGAGTATATATAGTCTATACTCTATAAAGATGGTAATTTTATTTTTGCAAACTTTTCCAAATAATTCTATTCTTAAAATATACCTGGAAGTATTCTTTATTTTTGCGCAATACAACCTACAGACATTTAAATTGTATCTATTTTTATAATTTCATGTACATTTATTGCGGAAACTATTACTATGTAAATTAGTATGTAATTCTATTCAGTAAATATGATGTCTGCTCAGATAAGTAAATAACAGCTTGGTTTTCATCGATCGATTGCTAGACTTGTCCACTTTATTCATTAATTTTCTATATAGATATATGCAAGTATTAAATTATATTATATTCAAATTTCTCTAGATTTGGTGACGGATTTCAAATAATCATGAAAAGTCTATTATAACAACTCGTGGCTCAGCTTATACATAATTTGAATATGAAATGAGTTTTGAGTAGTAGAATTGAGTAGCGTAACGTTCAGCGTATATAGAATGTTTGTTTTTGGTAGTATACGTCTGGAAAATATTAGTAGGCCAGCGTAATACTTAAACCCAAGTATACGTATTAAGGATTAAAGTTAATAGGCTTCGGTTTATTCAGCATTCGAATTTAAATTTATTTATATATTTGAATTTTATTCTGATTTATATACGTACGAGTATAATTACAAAGTGAAGGTCGTATTTGATTTTTAAAGAATTTTTCAATAGGAGTGATAGGATTTCGATAGTAAATAAAACAACAATTATGTGTTATTAATTATTTTCTTTAAAAACTAAATTTTATTTAATTATAAATTCAATCATAAATTATTTATTTATTTTCAAAAATTTAGGGTAAAAATGATAGAATACGATGAAATAAAACTAGAAAATATGACGGCTATCCATGGGAAATCCTATCACATCTATCAAATAATCGTTTATAAATTTATAAATGCACATATATTATCAGTACTTTTACTTGAAATTCCTAAATGATATCACTTCTCTTTGCATAAAAGGCATTTTTTCCTACCAATTTCTTCTCTGTTTTCTAATTATTTTCGTACACATTTTATCATGTTTGATAAAAATGTTCAGCTGTTTGTGGGAAATACTTAAAAAAAGCTACAAATATTAGTTAAATACATTACTATATGCCATGCCTAGAAAGATAACCTTAATCGACAATGCCTTCAGTAAATCGGTTCTAAGATTTTTAGCCACACATGACTAATCCTAAAATCTTAAATCTTAGATCCCACTTATTATTTACTGTTTTACTTTGCTAACGAAAACTTATTTCACTCATGAAAATTGTATTTTTTCGAAACAAGGACAGGCTTCGTAAGCATCGCCTCATAATAGTGAATAATAATAACAAGTCTTATCTTCATCATTCTTTCTGAATTATTTAATGGGAGTACCGAGTAAAAATAGAATCTTATTTGTGTAAGTCGTGTAAGTATATACACATGTGAATAGGATCAAGCTGATCTATTACAATTTGGTTGGTATATACAAAACGGTAGTTGTGATGGCGGTATCTCAAAACAAGCAGTTATTGTTTTTGTCACCTGGGTAATCATTAACGTCAAATAAATAATATTGAATTAGAAGGTGGAGGTAGTAAGGTATACTTTTTTTTAATTCGACTGAGTGTCGGAATGAAAGAATGATTATTATTTATGGCCGAGCTAATATTATATAATTCAATGAATCAATTTTTGTCTATATTTCTGACTTCCACTTTTAATGAAATGAATAAGGAACCATACAAATTTCGTCATAAAAATTAAGGAAAAGAACTATTCTAGAAATTATGCGGAGGGAAGCGTCTTTGCTCGAGGAACAGATTTCAGACACGTATGAATGCTAACTTGAGGGGCGGGTGGGACAGCTCAATGTTTTGGAGTTTTGATGCAAATTTTTAAATAACATTTTCCGATGTGCGTAATATAATATTATTTGTACTGTTAGCTATGACCTACAGAGCAGAACCAATTTACGTAATTTACTATAATTGCTAATTACGTAGGTTTTAAACTTGAATTTTGTATAAATAATTTTCTCAATACATCATCAAATAGTATTTATATTTGCAATATATCAGTTACGAAGATACCAATTTTTAGCAAAATTTTCAAAATTTCAAAATTTAAAATTCTTATATATTAAGCAATTATTTATAGAATTTGGAAAATATGGATTTTAATTTAAGAATATTAATTTTTTATCCATTCAAAAATGAAATTAAGTTATATTTCATCAGCTTCTAAACTTGTCCTCATGATCTGTCTAATGAATAATTTTTGTGTATTCCATAACTAACTGACATAAATAGTTCAATGAATAGCTAGATTTCCTGCCTATTTGCCTGAATTGTAGTCAGTGACGTATGGCCCCTTAACAAAATGTTACAGCCTTTATTCCAGAAATTGCCTAACATTCTTTAGAAAAATGTCAAAGATATAGATTTTGAAAAGTAAAACATTAAGTTCGAAATTTAAAGCTTACAATGGTTTGAGAAATCCGGTTCTCCCGACAATTTTACATTTAATTTAAATTTAACTAATTTAATGAAAAATTGGTTCGGGAATGAAAAAAATTGTATTTTAATTAAATGCTGTCGATGAATACTTTGAAATTTTGTAGAGCTTTTATCAGAAAATTTGAAATTTCGTTAACGTTAAGTTATTGAAATAGAAAATCGATTTCAAAACGTATTTATTTAAATTTGACATGTAAAGCTTTCTTAGAGATTTTAATTTACCACAGGGCTTTTCAACGAAAGTTTCCGATTACATTGAAATTTATTTATCAAGAGATATAATAAATTTGATAGTGACTAAAATAATATTTTAATTAAAAGCTTTCGATAAGCTTTTGGAAGTTTCTTAAAGCTATTTTCAAATAATTTTAAATTTAAATTATTAGAATGGAAAATAGATTTAAATCATATAACTTTAAAACCGAAATATAAAGCTTTTTTAGCGCTTGTGATTTCATCACAAGGCTTTTCAACGAAAATTTCGAAATCTATTTAAATTTAATTATTGGGAGTAAAATTAAATTCCATACTGAGTAAAATAATATTTTAATTAAAAGCTTTTGACGAGCTTTTGTAATTTTCTTTAGGCTATTTTCCGAAAATTTTAGATTTCAATGACTTAAAATTTTTAAGGATAGAAAATAGATTTAAAACAGATAACTTTGATACAAATTTCATCACAGAGCTTTTAAACTAAAATTTCATTTGATTGATAATTCTGGTGTGCTCTGCGCTTCTGCGCATTAGACTGCACCCCACTGATTGTAGGTAATAATTTTTCCCGTTAAGGCATTTATTTTTTTATACTCAAGGTCATGGATGTGAAGGTACTGAGTTCAATTATGCGGACTTCTTATTATCTCCTGATAAAATTTTGCATATCATGAAGAATCGCTACGATTAACAAACACATTTTTTCATCATAATGATAAGAAGATAAATACGCTAATTATGACAATGCAAAATTAATCGCGAAACCAAAATTTAAAAGCCATATATTACATACGTACTACTATATCGGTAATATTAGTTGTATATATACATATTTATATATATACATAACCAATAACGTTTCAAGTATCATCGTTTGTACCTGCCAAATACGTATGTTGATTTAATTAATTTTAATTAAATGGATAAATAGAAAATAAAAGAATTTATAATTTTGAAAGGCTAATTTTCGTAACCATAACCTGTCACCTGGTTGGTGACCCCCTAAGATTTTGGTATTGTCTACCTTTAATATAAAATGTTAGGCATCTATGTATATAATTTACTTCTAATTTAAGTGTAATCTAACTACAAATGCGTTAACAGATAAGAGATTGGTTTATATTAGGAGCATGCATTAATGATGCCCTGGTTCGTAATAGGCATATTTCAACAATTTCGATAATTTATAAACGCCATAAACATACATTTTTTTTTTAAATTAAAATCAACATGCATTTATTTGCATGTTTTATTTATTTTCAAATTATAATTGAAGTGAATGACGCTGACGGTGAAGAACAGAAATTAACACAGAGGTTTTTACTTATAATTAGACATACTCGTGTACACATAATATTAATAAAAAATATAAAAAAAATGTTAAGGTCATTACCAAAAACTTTCGCGTATTTTCTCTTATCTACAAAAACAAAATTTCTCATTTTATTGTTACTGTATTTTTTTCCAAAAATAATATTATAAACCTAATCTAAGACCATATTTGACATTGGTCACACACTTTCCTTATCGTACGAAAAACAACCGCAAAAGTTCAATTATCATATGAGGGAGACTATCATATTATATGTATAGACATAAATTTAATCCGTTAAAATTGCCGGGCCTTAAAGGATAAGGATGGAGTAAGGGTTGGAGGGGCTATAAATAAAAGGAAGTCAGGAAGGAGTAGAGTCATGGAACGCTTGAAGAATATACCCAAATTACCAGAAAATATTCTAAAGATAACTTGTAATTATGGGATGGGACAAAATCTAATTTTATTCATTGGCTTGTTTGGAATACCATTAATATATCTTAGCTAGGGCCTGCAAAATTTCCGAATTTCGGCTTTACCGGTAAACGGTAAATATTTTGAGTAAAAACCGGTTTACCGGTAAATTACCGGTAAACCTG
>JANTOP010018283.1:0-13679 GCA_027564815.1 Symmerus nobilis | reverse complement strand
ATCGAGATAAGGATGTTAATTTTTGCATCATTTGCTTAAAGAAAATGTCTCGCCGATTGACGAGAACCAATTCCTTATAGTGCAATACATGAAAAAGACCCGTTCATTTGAAATGTGCGAATATGAACATGAAAACCATCAGTTTCTTCTCCTGTAAACACTGCAATTCGAAAGAAGATGAAGGATTTGATGAAGCAGATGATAATATAAGCCCTTTTGATGTTCATGGCATAAAAGACTAATAAACATTTCACTTTCATATTTTATTCATTTTCATTTATTTCATTTTTGGACTTTTTTGTTGGATTATCAGAGTGTCCAATAACCGGAGACAAAATTGTTTTGGGCAAAAAAAAGCCTCTTCAGTAAATTATATAAAACTTTTTTTTAAAACCGAAATTTAAGGAACAGCCTTAATTTAAGTAAAAGTTAGCACTAGTCTATAGCTTTCCAACAGTAGAAAATAAACATTGGAAACAGCTTTCCAAGGTATCATATGTCACGAAATTCCTCTCCAACAAAATTTTAGGGATCAAAATGAAAACCCGTCCATTAACCGGAGACTCTCCCCTACTAAAATCACTATTAGAAAAATAATATTAATTCGAAATTCTTAAAATAAAAAATTGAGGGCCCCGATATATAAATCGGGTCGGTGAATAACTTTAAGCGTTCTTGAATATTTATGACCAATTTCAGGACCCTTATCTTGCGATATGACCAAGTTTCAAATAGCTATTGAGTGCTAAGTACCAATTCTTCTATAATAATAATCAGAAATTATCAGAAAGAGACGTGAAAAATTTTAACCAGTGAGTCAAAGTCGGGAAAGAATGGTAAATATCTTTTAAAAATGTGAACAAACGGAGTTTAGCTGCGAAAGGCAGAATAAGATGAATAAAATATGGAAAATCGAGTAAAACTATTGTCACCATATTTTTTCGATTTTTCTCACTTTTCCCTGACTTTTTGCCGATATTTTCCCTAATTTTTCGGAAATTTCAAATCCTGACCTTTACATTATTGGCGACATTTATTATATACGACTTTATCTCAACTTTTACGGATGTTCATAATGCTTCCCAGTATTTTCTTAAGGTCCCCAATTCCCCGTTCTTAAGCTTCAGTTAACGAGTGACCATGATAACCATCGTGTTGTCCAATGTATGTAAGCAATTAGTAATAAGAAGTTTAATTTATAAGAAAATTCCCAGCACAGCTACTCTACCGCTCCCAGTCGCTGTATTGGGAAATGTGAGTGGAAAGTTTATTTATAGTTATCTGAGCTCAGAAATTTGGTAGAATTCCTATCAATTTCGGAAATTTTTTATGATATTCAGGGACTTGTGAGGATTGTATTTGAGATTAATAATACTATTTTCGGAAAGACTAAACAATTTCGAATAATTGTTAGAAATATTCGTTTTTATAGTTTGAAATTATGGCAAGAAGTCGAAATCTGTAAATATTATAGACTCTGCAGCAATGTTTAGCGCTCAAGGGATTTCACTCAACGGATTTTCTATGCACGAAAATTCGCTTATAACAAATTTTTTTGAATAAAATGTCTTGTAGCAAAAATAAGAATATCGAGCCCAAGAAAAATATTTGATTTGCCTTGACCAATTTCACTCAAAAAAAATGTTCAATGAAGAAAATTTCACTCAAAAAGATGCAATGTAATAATATCACATTCAACCAAAAATCTTCTTTCCAAAAACAATAATTAAAATTAATTTCACTCACGAAATTTCACTCAACATGTTTTCTATGAATGAATATTTCACTCAACAAATTTTTAATTCTTAAAGTTTCTGGTAGCAAAGATAAGAATTTCAACCCATGAAAAAAATTAAATATCCCGTAACGATTTTAACTCAAAAAAAAATTTCAAATCAAGAAAATTTCACTCACAAAAATAAGACGTAACAATGTCTCATTCAACCAAATATTATATCCAAAAATAATCATTGAATTTAATTTCACTCAACGGGTTTTTTATGAATTTAAAAATATTTTTCCATAAAATTTCTTGTAGCAGAAATAATTATTTCTATCCAAGAAAAAATTTAATTTCCCCGTAACTAATTTAACTCAAAAAAAATTTCCAATTAAGAAAATTTCACTCAAATATGAACCAAAAATAGTCTTTCCAAAAACAATCATTAAAATTAATTTCAGTCACGAAATTTCACTCAACAAGTTTTCTATGAATGAATATTTCACTCAAAAAATTTTTAGTTCCATAAAGTTTCTTGTAGCGAAGATAAGAATTTCAACCCATGAAAAAACTCTATTTCCCTTAACGAATTTAACTCAAAAAAATTTCCAATCAAGAAAATTTCACTCAAAAAATAAGACTTAACAATATTTCATTCAACCAAAAATCTTCTTTTCAAAAACAATAATTATAATTAATTTCACTCAAGGGATTTTACTCAACGGATTTTTGATGAATGAATATTTCAATCAAAAAATGTTTTATTCCTTAAAATTTCTTGTAGCAAAGATAAGAATTTCAACCCAAGAAAAAAATTAAATTTCCCTTAACGAATTTAACTCAAAAAAATTTTCAAACAAGAAAATTTCACTCAAAAAGATAAGACGTAACAATATCTCATTAAACCAAAAATCTTCTTTCCAAAAACAATAATTTAAATTAATTTCACTCACGGAATTTCACTCAAAAGGTTTTCTATGAATGAAAATTTCAGTCAAAAAAATTTTTATTAAACTAAATTTATTGTACCAAAAATTATAATTTCAACCCAAGCAAAATATTTAATTTCCCTTAACCAATTTCACTCAAAATTCAAAGGGTTTTTTATCCCCATATAAATATGAAAACATCAAAAATTAACATGGGAATTAGAGATACCCGGAAGAAGATCACAAAAATAAGTTATTCAAATAATTTCATAGCTTTTTCATTTTAGAATCAGTAGAACAATTGCACAACACAACAATATTTAATAAACCTCGTATATCAGATATCCTACATATGTATATCGTATGTGCTTCAAATCGTAAAACATTTATATGAAATAATAATTTAAGAACTAGAATGTTAGGTGTCAGTGATAAAGGTAATTTTCCTTTCATATAAAATAACCGGTACTAAAGAGGCTTATCAATTATACAAATGATTCTCTAATCTTGATTTCTATTCCACTTCATTCATCATCAATTTTTATTGTCACTTTGCTCATGAGTTCCTAATATGTGGAACAAATATATGAATAATAATGTCTATTTGGGATCCCATACACGGAAAGAGAAAACATGTTAAAAACTTTCAGGTATAAAATAAATTTTATGTTGCATGCAATTCATAGTTTTTGGTGTCACCTTTAAGCGGTGAACTTCAATGTAGCATAAAGCTGAATCCATACACCCATTCCATTGGCCGAAAATTAGGATTCCTAGCTGCAATAACCACGATATATATAAACTTATACTATTATATACTATCCCAATCCACTGTTCTACATTATTTCTAGTGAAATGCCTAAAGGTTGAATAACGAATGAACTTTTGTATTGTTTTTTTGAAATTTTCTACCGTAGAAAATGATATGAGGTGAATGGAAATTGGTGGGAAAATGATTCAACTCTTCTATTTTCCTTTATTATAGATTGCATCTCGTCTAGTGCTTAGAACTTTCAAGTTTACAACTCTTCATATTCTGGCGGTATTATTATATTTTTTTTTTCTTCGTATGTTCGTTCATGTTCCATACCATCCATCGTCTATTGTTTTTACGAGTATTATACACGATTTTTCTATCTAATGCACTCTCGTGGAAAATTCACATAACTGAAAGTCCATATAGTCAGAGATTTATAGCGCTAGATAGGTAACAATTTTGATATCAATTCAGATTTTGTTATAGGATTTTTGATGAAAAATTGTTGGGTGTTGTGTTGTCTAAACACAGTTCTTTCTCTAACATTGTCTTAAGGGATATTATTATTCGAATGACATGAAGACAATATAGTTATATTTGCCATTGTTTTTGTTATCCACCTATTTGTATAGAGATTTTTTTTTTGTCATTAGTTAGGGTCTAACAAAGAAAATCTTCTTTTTTATCATGTATATGTTATATGTATAAATATGTTTTCTATTAAATAATGGAATAGAGAAGGTATAGATTCAGCTTAGTCATCATTAGAAAATTCCAAGCTTAAGTGATGATGCTGAGATTTGTTGGTTTTTTCCTATTCAGTTTCTCACTTTTTCCGGCAATACTTTTTACCGGAGATAATTTTAATTATTTTTAATGATTGTTTGGTTTTTCCTTCTCTGAAATTGTCTATTTAATTTTCCATATTATCAACAGTTTGAAGCTATGGGCTTAGGAGCTTTGTGTTTATATTTTATGTACCAATTAACACGATAAGCAAATTTAAGGAAAACCCGTTAATTACAAATTAATAGAAAGACAAACAATTTAGTTAGCCCTTAAATATGTATACCTAAAATAATTTTATTTAAAAAAAAAAACTCCAGTAAATGTAACAAAATGCCCACCCATGGCTACAGATTAAAAGGATATTTTGGATTAACACATTTATTCCCCGTTCAATATCCCGTCATCAAATGAGCAAAATTACCTTCAAGAAGAAAAAGAAAATTGTTGCTCGTAAATAAATATAAATAATTATCTAAATCGGAAAAGGAGTAACAGAAATAATAAGACTGAAAAATACATCAAAGGATGTCCTAAAATGCTTGCTATATACCTGTAGGGATGGGATAAAGAAAACGCATGAAGCGAATAAATAAATAAAGGACAACAAGGAAAAATCTGATTAAATTATAATTATTTTTCTGTTAAGAATGTTTCACTACTTCGTCATACTTGTAAAAAGAATAAATTTGCCTTATATTGGTTTATCTCTAATTAGGATTTATTAAGAAACGGATATCGAGGAAAAATAATGAGGAAACCTAAACAAAATATGGAGAAATAAAATCCATTAAAATACAGAAAAAAATTTATCTCACAGTAAGAAATTCTATTTGAAAGAAAAATAAAAATTATCAAACAAATTCGTAAGAAAAAATTCATAGGAGAAGTGACCTATAATCGGTATGCACTACGTTGTATAGATCGAGTTTTATTATTTATAGCAGCATGTCCCTGAAAATTATAGGAACCTTTTTCTAATAAATATGGTCCCGGAAGCTGTTAAGTTTTCTATTGGTGGATTCAGAATTTGAAGAACAGGAATCTCCGTTATTCTTTAGTGATAATTTAGTAATATAGGCCAGATCAGACCACCAAATTAACCAATAATTTAGATCGATTTTTCTAAAAAAAAGTCGTAGGGAAAATAATTTTCAAACAATGACTAATCCAATGACGGTAAATTATTTCCAAATTAACAATTATAATTTTTTGACAAAACTTTTTGAAAAATGCAACCTTTTTTCCAGATTTATTTTTTTTTAACCGATTTTATATAATTTTTCTGGCAGTCTGGCGACAAATTTCTATTTGCAGAAAATATCATAATCTGGTTTAAAGAAATGAGACTTAAGGTTAAATTGAAAATGTCATAAAACAAACTTTTTCAAAAAATCAGCCCCTGATTTTATGGGGGGTCGATATACGGGGTACATCAGGAAAACAGTGACGTTTTAGGGAAACGGTTACAATTTCTCCTAAAATTTAACATTTTAAAATTTCAAAGTAGATTCAGTTATGATATTACTAGGGTAATCAATCAACACCATAAGGTCAGGGGTCCCCTCAGAACTTATATTTTCAAAATCCCGCTAAAAATCGAATTGTAAGAAATCCAATAAAATCGACCGATTTTCGTATAACAAATTGTTTTTGTAATCTAATGATGTCGAGTTATTACTAAATAATTACCGAATAGATTTTCTTAAGAAATTTTTGTGAAAAACTTTCCCCTTTTGGTTTCTTTTTTGTTTTGGGTAAAAAATTCGACCGAAACCATCGATTTTATAGATTTTTGATGGCCGCATCCTGGAAAACTTCTGGTGAATTTTATTAATGAATCGGAAATTCTGATTGTGGGAAATTAAGCCTGAAGGTACATTTAGAAAATTATGCAACAATCTTTTTCGAAAAATCAATAAATCACTATTTTCAAAATGACGTAAAAATTGATTTATAAGAAACGAAAATTTTTTTGCTTGATTTGGAAATTTCATGCATTCGCCAAGCAAAAGTATAACAGTTTCATATTTGAATTTACAGAATTTAAAGATAGTGACGTTTACATATTCGGAAAAAAGCAAGTTACTGAAATACAGCCATTCATTTTCTAAATTTAGACACCTGTCAATTTTAGACAGATTCACTAAATTCAAATCAACTACTACTACAACTACAACTACAACTAATACTTTTTAATATTTTAATTCCAAATATTACATTTTTTCTGTGTCACTTTCAAAATTAATGATTAAACTTGAAAAGATTGATAATTACATTAATTTAATTAATTCAATAATTATATTCAATCATACTCAGTTACTCAGTTTTAGAGGAAACTTGTATTATATAAATTCCTGTATGTCAAATATAGTAGTAAACTGGAGTAGGGTAGGGCAGGGCAAAGAGTGCCACAAAAAAAAAATCGACTACAGCAAAATTTATTTTAATACTTAAAACATAAATAGAATTTTGAATGACTTAAAATAAGATTAAGAATTTTAATAATAAAGAATCCCTGAAATTCACATCTGTTTTCGGCTTTGTACTGGCTTTTTTCTTGGGACTTCTCAAACAACCATGCCCCCTATTTTCCTTTAAAAGCCGATAAATGGTTGCTTGATTAGCACCAGTTGCAGCATCTGTGCAGGCTATGAAATCATTTTGGGAATCGCACAGTTTCCTTTCCTGCATCCAATCATATATAATTAAAATGATATTCCTCGCTTTGGAATGCAACTTTTTCCGTTTCTAAAACAAAAATTTTTTTAAGTGTAAGAATTTTTGTAATATGAATAATAACTTACATCAGCCATGATGATTGATAGATTAAAAAAAATATGTGCGTTTAGACCACACTGCTGAAGTGAAACTTCTTTTGGGCGATTTAATTAAATTCGTGTTTCTTTTTTGGGTCGAAATGAATTTTGGTAAGAAAAAATGAAACGGGTCACCCTCTAACAGAGAGAAATTTGATGGGTCCAAATGGTTTTTGGGTCACCCTGTAAGAGAGAAAAAAATTTTTGAGAACAAAATGTCCAAATGGTTTTTGGGTCATCCTGTAAGAGAAAAAAATTTTTGCGGTACGCTTTAAGACAAATTTTGGGTCACCCTGTAAGAAATAAAATTTTGAGTCACCCTGTAAGAGAGAAAAAAATTATCGGGTAAAAAATTTTTTGGGTCACCCTGTAAAAGAAAGCCTTTTTTGGGTCACCCTGTAACAGAAAAAAATGTTTCCTTCAGTATTTGGCGTCTGCACACTGCCCTGCATTTCCTACCTCAATTTAACTGGTTGTGACATCTGGATATCTCAGACTTCAGTATTTATTTTCGGTATGGAAATATTTCGAAACGACTGGCATGCCAAATGCTGACTTCAGTATTTGGCGTCTCCATACTGCACGGACATTTATTTTCGGTATGGAATACATTCCTCTTTATCTCCGGTATAGAAATAAGGGTATCACATAAAAATTTATAAAAAAGGTACCTATCACGTTTTACTGAATTTTAGTCATAAAAATATTAAATTTAAAATTTAAAATTACTAATATTTAGCAATTAAATATCTTAAATTTAACAATAATTTGCTGGGCGCCAAATCGGGCCCACAGATATCATTCAATTGCTATCATTCAAGACTTAATTAATTCAAGTAATAACTTCTTTCCGTGTAGTGGCCAATGCCAACATTGGGGTATAATTGAATAAATTAAAAATTTACTCTTTGTGATGTACCCACTTTATTCTAAGTTTAGCATATCAATTTGGTTATTTTTTTGGCGACGGAGAGTGAATTCATTTAAGGAAATATGTCTTATATTAATATTCTGACCATCTTATCTCTGGCAACCCTAAAAGTAAAATAATTAGCATACCAATGTCGTCATTAATTAAATATCCCACCCAAGTAAAATGGAAAAATTAAGTAAATGATGAAAAACTCTCTTCCCTCATTATTTATCTTATGTTAATTAACGGAAAATTCTAATTGATGATTATCATAATTTTCCCGGCTCAACTTTTTCCGGTTGATTTTTCTTTCTCCATTTTCATGGCCGACAAATAAAAAAAAACAATCCCGAAAATTTTGTTATTCTTCACAACCATTAAAATCTTATTCCAAATCCACCAATGGGGGTCCCAATCTCCTCAAAGAATTTATAATTTTATTCATAAACCGAAAATGCAATATTGTTTGGGGAAAATTTGTTTAACTTAAAAAAATTCGACCAAGTAGATTTTCCGTATATATTTTTCTTAAATAATATAATTCCGAATGTATTTTTTGCGTGCCAGTAGAATCTTAAGAAATATTTAAAAGTTTTAATATCATATCCTGTAAAAACAATTTATATTTATTTGTGGAAATTTTGAATCAGAAATTTTCCGTATTATATTTTCTTTTATTTCTTCTGTTTACTAATATTTTTTTTCCTTCATTTTTAGTTCGCGAAGACAGGAGATTTTCCATTGAATGTTAAACTTTTTCTTCATCGATGATTTGGATCTCGTATTCGTTTGGATTGAAAATTATAGGAAATGCATAGTTTGAAGAAAATCTCCTTTTTTCTCCCAATTTTCCTTTACACAACTATGTCGGATTTTTCGAATTTAAAGAAAACTTTTTGAAAAATAAAAAAGTAAGATTTATCAGAAATAAAATATAGGAAACAGTCAACATCAACCTTTTCCTTATAATATCGAAGGATTAAATTTTAAGCGATAATTATAAATTCCTTCGAAACAGTCTAAGGGTTTTGATGAATTTGAAAATTTGTTGTTGAACTATATAGACCACCCCGGAGAAACGTTACATTATATTATAGAGATGATTACCGTAAAAGAATGAATTTTCTGAATGAACCCTCCCCCCATTCATGTGGTTGTTTTGTCTAATATTATCATTGCATTGTGCTTGTGGAAATTTATTATCCAACAAATAACTCTATATATTGGGGATTTCGTTAAAACTTTTCAGTTTGGAGTATGGGGATGGATATGGTAAAAAAAAAATACGAAACTTTTCTGCTCGGTGTAACTAATATTTTATAAGAAGATTTACTCGTTCAACAACGAAATTGTTAGTAAGTAGAGAGCAACAACAATAATGAAGGCAAAAAAAAAACTATATAGTTTTCCATAATTCCCTTTAAGCGAAAACTCTGTAACTGTCTTCGAGAAACATTATATATGCAAAAGGAAATTCATATTGCTTGGTACTTATACAAAATATTAAATAACGAGCGTCAATAAATTATAAAAGAGAGAATATTCTACTTACTCAAAAATATTCTTCTCCTGTATCTATACAATATAAATTATACTCCAAAATTATCAAACTATCAGTTGTAAGATTAATTTTATAGTTAAATTATGACGAAATCGAAAAGTAATCGTATCAATTAGGGCTTCTCAAATGGAATCCCGGGAAAGCGAGATCCCGGCGCTAAAATAGCAACTTCTTTCCCGGGATATCCCGGTTACTTTACATTTTTTAAAACAGCATTATTATATGAAGTTGTGCGACAACCACACTATATAATATTTCGCGTTATCAACATGATATTAAATTATTTTAGCGGCGTCCGAGGGAAACGTGTATCTATTGCGTTAAAAACCGGGGAATAACCACATTTTACAGCAGTATAACCCAATGTTTCTCAAAGTGGAGTACGCGAAAATATTTTAAGGGTACTTTCAGTGGCGTGCGGTCAACATCTCCGTAAGGTATCTCCGAATTGTATGACCCCTAATCATATGCGTTTGCTTTATTCAAGAGACTCACTGCTATTACTAGAATGTTTGCCGAATATTTTTTCAGCCGGAAATAAATGTAAAAACGCAGAAAGTTGCTTTGACAGTTAGGTGAAAATACAAAAATTAAATATTCCGGAAAAGTGGAAATTGATCTAAGAAATATCAAAATTTCGAAAAGGCTCGCATGTAATGATGCAGGAAGTTTATAAATTAGTTGATGGAAAATATCAAAATATGAAAACTAAACTGTTCATACAAAAGCTCCGTAAAAATTTAAAAGCACCCAGAAAGCCTTATTTTCTGAACCTCATTTTATACGTTCTAAAATCTATTTTCTACCGAAAATACGTTCCTTTAACAAAATTTCAGAATTTCCAAAAAAAGCTTCAAAAATCTCGAAAGCTCATTGACCCCTTAAAATTAAAATGTAATTTTATATAATTTAACCTTTAAAAATCTCGAAAGTTATTGAAAGCATAAAATTAAAATGTCGTTTTATATAATTCGAAATCGACCTTTTATCCGATTCTTTAAATTTAAACGAAATATCAAATTTTCGCAAAAATCTTCTCCAATATCTTAAAAGCACTTCGAAAGCTCTAAGTTTTAAACTTAAGTTTTAACTGTTTTTACTTATAAAAATTTGTTTTCTATCCAGATAACGGTCAGGAAATTTTAAATTTTTACAAAATAAAGCTTTAAAAATCCCGAAAGCTTATAGAAAGCTTAAAATTAGAATGCCATTTTATATAATTTGGAATCCATTTTTTGTTCCATTTATTAAATTTCGATAAAATATGAAATATTCGTTAAAAACTTTCTCGTTCCACTGCAAGCTCAGAGAAAGCTTTAAGTTTCGTACTTAATTGTTTGCATTCTAAAATCTATTTTTTATCCAGATATCGGTACTTTCACAAAATTTCGAATTATCCCACGAAAACATGCTTCAAAAATCATGAAAAACCATTGAAGCTTTTAGGAAAGACAGTAGGAATTAATTGAACGATATTTAGAGAATTCAATTAAATGCCGAGAAAATATAAGATTAAGTCAAGAAAAGGCGAGCGAAAAGTCGGAAAATATAAGGAAAAATACGCTAAACTCGGGAAGAATCTAACAGTCCCAGGAAAATGTTAGGATATCAGAAGAATTTTACATAAATATCGACAAAGTTGGAAAAGTCTGAAAAGCCGGAAACATTCTAAGAAAAGAAAAGTTGAGAAAACGTATTAAAAATAGGAAGAAGTCTATATTATGAAAAGTAGGAAAAAACGGATATATTTGGGTAAGATGCGGCAAATGTCAGGAGAAAATTGTAATTGATAAAATTTCAGGAAAATGTCGGAAAAAATCTTATAAAAATGGACGAAAATTGGAGTTACGGCAATTTCTAGGAAAATTTCGATGAATCAGAGAAAATCAGGAAAAGGAGACAAGTAGGCACTAGTTACGCCTCTAAATTCCTAACCTTTTTAAAGATTTTGTATTGCTTTGGACTGTTTTTACAAAAGACATAAATTCTGCGGAGTCTGAATAAAAAGTCTGGAAGAAGACGGAAAATTTAAGAAAAAATTTGGGAGTCCTAGGACAAGTTATTTATTTCTTTTATACATTTCAATGTGGAATTATTTAAAAGATAATCTGAATAATCTAACTATATACAAATTTCTATATGCAGGGATTCGGATAGTTAGCTTTTCTGTGCTAACGGAATTAAGAAATAATTAGAGAAATAGATTTTGTAATGAAAAAAATATAATTATAGCTTGCAGCAACATTAAGCCAAGAATTGATACATTAGTAGCAGCCAAATAGCCTCATTGCAGTCATTAATTTTTTTTTTAATTATTAATAAGGGCTGTAATAATATAATATTAATATTAAATATATAATAATAATATTAAAGCGCTGGTTCCGATATACGAGATAACCAGGCACGTCCGCTTCATAAACTCGCGTCAATAATTTGAAGACATTGTATGATGCCAAACACATCATCAAGGAATTAAAAATTTTTGAAGTAACCAGTAAGCAAACAGATAACCTTAATAATCTGTATAAGGCCTTGAAGCTGAAAATTAAGAACGTCATTCAGCGACATTTTAATCGATAATTTGTGTTTTTTAAAATATTATTACAATACAAAAAATTAAATTATGTGAAAACACAAATCTTTTCGATTCCCTATTAATTACGAAATTAAAAAAAAAAAACCGGAAATCCCGGGATACGAACAATTTTTCGCCCGGAAACCGGAATGAGCGGGAAATGAGAATTCCTATAGTAGCAATTAAAAGCATAAAATTAGAAGAGCAATAAATACCAATAAATTTGTCGTACAAATACCGCAATAGTGGAAGCGATAATTTTGAAGAAATTATGTTAATATATTATCTGGTCGCTAGGGTAAATATTTGTATCCCCAATAATGGACATATTTATTGACATACCCTCTTCCATATAATATGTAGATAATGTTCTTTTATCAAGAATAAGTGACTTTTCTTTTCTACTGTTACTCGGTTGTTAGTACTTTTTGATACGGCTCGAGAAAATTGTAACGGAAATTGGGAAATTTTGCTCCATACGTATACCCGCCATATCTTCTCTGATATTATAAACTTATGATTTGCTTCAAATAAGTTGAAATATTTTCGAAGAATGAAAATCTAACTACTTTCAATATTATTTAAATATTATATCTAAAAGTTTCGTTTTATTAAAATCGGATTTGCTGACATAAGATCGTTAGAAATATTTAGAATAGAATTTGAATGTTGCTTTGTATATCACATTTATATGTATGAATAGTCGGTATACGAGTATTGTTCAAATTCTCAACTAACTAATAAATATCACGAGAAAGTATTTACATTTTAATAAATTTCTTTTGAAATTTTAACCAGAAGTATCTTTTATTCATATTGAATAAGATTCTTCTTTGTTGAAATGCGGAAACCTGTTGGGAAACACTCTTATAACTTATAAGTCGACTACCTAACTTTTCCATAAAATAATTATTTAAAGCTTTAGAGTAATTAGTATTTTAGAAATGCTATTTATGAAATTATTATAAGTTCGGCTTCAATCTTGTGTTATTTGAATTGTACCAGGACCTTAATTTCTGTATATACCAAAAAATAAATCTTTCTAAATTTTAAATTCGGAAATTCATTTAGGAAATTAATTCAACGTTACCCGAGGTCTTACAATTTCTTGAAAAAGCTCTTTTATACGGAATAGCCTAAAAATCATTTAATAGCTTATTACTTTTAATTATTCACTGCTAATTTAATTTCACGTCGCAAATGCAAGTAAGTAGGTACTACTAATAAGTAGAACCCTAAGAATTTATAATATAAGGAGTCAGTGGCGTGCAGCCTAATACGCAGAAAGCGCAGAGCACACTTAAATATCAACAAGATTTCGTAATCAATATTTATTGCTGCAAATTGCTAATTTGTACTTGAAGTCTTGTATTTTCCGATCTATACTCTCTATCGACGTGTAGGTATGGTATCGGATGAGAATTTAAACGCTTTCAAATTTATTTTTCATCTAAATAATTTAAAATCAGTGAAAATGAACATTTTTGGAGAAATCTTTAAGAAACTTCCAAAAGCTCATCGAAAGCTCTTAATTATAATATTATAATAGGAGTTTGAATAAGTTCGTGCGGTTTTTTTCCGAAATTTGAAGCTTTATTGACGAAAAATGGTTACAAATT